>JAWWOG010000033.1:0-91933 GCA_033961575.1 Aselliscus stoliczkanus
TGGCAGCCTCCGGGGAGGGCGCAGGGCAGGTGGAAAGAGCCCGCGGGGACCCCTGAGGTTCTTACCGCGCCAAGAACCGACCTCAACGCGGATCGACTGTAGCGGTGGAGTCTCTGCTCGGCCGCTTGCGACGCGGTGCCTGGCGGTGTGCTCGAGCGGCCACCGACCCCGGCCCGCCCCGGGTCGCCCCCAATAGTCCGGGGAACGCGCGCGGCGCACGGCTGGTCTGAGCGCCTCTTCTGCCTTACCAGGCCTGCTCGGCTCAGGCACAAGCGCGCAGGGCAGGGGGTGGGGATCCCCGCGGGAGGGTGCCCGTTAGGCCGCAGCTCGCCCTCCGTGCCCCCGGATGGCTGGCCTGGTCTCCGCGCCCCCGCAGGACGCAGGCCCACGAAGCCGGCGGCGGCGGCGGGAGGATGAGTGGGCGTGCGGGGGGAGCCTTCCGGGTGGGGCGGTCGGGGGCGTCGGCCTATCCGGGGAGACGCTGGAACCAAGAGGGGGTGCGCGGGCCCGGACCCCATGGACCTTGCGCAGATCGGGGCGGGGAATGGGGCCATACTCTGGGAGTTCGCGGTCACAGGGGCCGGATAAGCGCGGTGAGCGCCTAGGTGGGGCATATAGGCGGGGAAGCAGATCCGAGCGGGGCACCGTGCGCCATGCGCAACTGGGCTGCCTTTCCGAGGGACAAGCAGCGGCTGAGCCCCCACCTCGGCCCACTCTCCAGCTTGAGGCCTTCCATCTTCCTGGGGAAGGACATGTGAGCGTCCCCTGGTTACCTGTGTGAGAGACGCCGGCCTGTAAGCCTCTTCCAGGTTCTCCTCTTGCCCCTTCCCCACCAGGCTGGCTCCACAGTGGGGAGGGGCTGTGTCAGCTTTCAGCAGAAGCTGCTTACTCAGCAGGTGGTGAGGGGTTACTGGTCTGAGTGCTGGGACTTGGGGTGCAGGGGTCTCCCTGTGAGCCCCCCAGGTCCCCTCCAGTGGAGGAGGTCTCAGGCTGTTGAGAGGCTCAGCCTTGTAGGGAAGGGTGACCTTTAGGTCACTTCCAGTTTCACTGCTGTGATTCCCAAAGGCAGCAGATGAAGTTGGGGTGCTGAGCCTGAGAAGGGGTGATGGGTGTTGGCTGTGTGCCAGGCCACCAGCCCATGAGTGAGAGGAGCTTGTTTCCTGCTCAGGGAGCCAGGGAGAGGCAGGCTGGGGAGGCACTGGTGCTTAGCCCCGACCCTGCACTACGGTGGGCCTGGGTTCTCTCCACCCCTCCGGTTTCTAGTTCTGTTCAAACTGGCTCAAAAATGGGCTTCTCTTTCTGATTGCTCGGGAAAGTCCCATACTCCAGAGCCGGGTGAGTCTGAAGAGATCTGGGAGAAGAGGAAGCTCATGGGTGTTTCCCAAGGCCCAGCTCTGCCACCTCAGGCTTGTGCTGTTTAGGTTGAACTGTCCCTTCTTTGTGTCCACAGGGCCCTAAACACTGCTGTGGCCAGGAACTATCAACAATGCAAATGAAATAACAGCATTACTATTATGTTCCCATTATCGTGTTAGCCAGGTGACTGTTTAGTCCATTTTTCAGAACCTGCACAAGCACTCGGACATCACACGGTGATTTTGCCAATGGTAGAAGTGCAGTGGGAGGTGACCACCAGGCTTCAGAAGCAGAAATGTTCAAGGAATAGGCCACCAGGAAGCAGGGGCACAGTATGGGGAGGACGGTGCCAGCGGGCTCAGCACGCAGCCCCAGGACAAGGGTGGAACCTGGGCTGCAGCCCTGCGTTTCAGGCCTAGGGCTCCCTCTGCTTCTGGACTGTGAATGGCGAAGCGGGGGTTGCTGCGTGTCCCCTTCGTGAAGACTCCTGGTGGTCTGAGAGTGAAGTTTTATTGTGAGTTCAAATATGTGCCGTTTCATAGCGGAGTCAGTTCAGTCCACACTTAGAAAATCACCTAAAGGGACCGGCCGAATGGTTTAGTTGGTTAGAGTGTGAGCTCTGAGCAGCAGGGTCGCCAGTTCGATTCCCCCATGAGCCAGTGAGCTACGCCCAGAGATGCACTGTCGCTGAGCTGCTGAGAGTGTGTGCTCTTAACAAGGTTCCCGTCTTGACTTCTGCATGGGATGGTGGACTATGCCCCTCTCCACAGCTAGATTGAAAGCAGCAACTGGACTTGGAGCTGAGCTTGCACCTACCACAACTAAGGTTGAAGGACAACTTGATTTGGAGCTGATGGATCCTGGCAAAACACAATGTCCCCATTCCCAATTGCCCAATTAAGTCTTAGGAAAGAGAGAGAGAGAGAGAGAGAGAGAGAGAGAGAGAGAGAGAGAGAGAGAGAGAGAGAGAAAAGAAAAGGAAAGAAAATCACCTAAAATGGTGGCACAGGGTCTTACCAGGCTGGAAACGTCCCCTTCACAATGGCATTGCACGTTTGATCCTGGGTCAGCAGCTGGACTCGCTCTGCCTCCTGGACGCTACCCCCTGGCTCTTGGTCCTCTGAGACCTGGACAACCTCCCTCTACCCTCTGGTTAGAACCGGCTCACAGTTGGCGGGTATGTGTCTACACCTTGACCACCCAGAGGCTTTGCCAGTAAGCTGGAGTCATCTGTTTGTAGGACACTTTCCCGGGGCTCAGGGAACAATGGACCCCACGCTGACAGTTTAACCACAGAAATCCTCTCACAGCTCTGAGGCCAGAAGTTCCAAGTCATGGTGTCAGCAGCCGCCCTCCCTCCAGAGGCTCTAGGGGTGACCTTCCTGCCTCCTCCAGCCCAGGTGCTCCATGTGTCCCTGGGCTAGTCTCCTGGTCACACCAACCTCGTCCTCCATCTTCATGTGCCGCCCCATACTACCTACTCCCACCTATCTTCCTCCCTGTGTGTCTCAAAAGACACTCTCATTGGATTTATGGCCACCTGGATAATGCAGGATGAGCTCATGTGCAGGTTCCTAATAATATCTGCAGTCATATTCTGAGGTGCTGGTGACCTGTCACCCCAGTACAGATGGTCTTTCTGGTTCTCCCGGCGGTGGTCATCTGCCCAGCAGCCACCACAGTTCACCAGCAGCCGCCCCTGGCTGCTCCCCGCCGGCTTCCTGAGCAGGTTTTGTGTCGCACAGTTGGGAACCTGTGTGCCAGGAGGCTCAGGTGGGGTGGGCAGCAGAGGGGTCCCACACCGGCTCCCTGCCAGCCCTCCACTGAAACGGCCCCGCGAAAGCGCAAGATTTAAAATTTACTAAGACCGATTTCATGTTTATTGCCATTAAGATTAATCTTTATTGGGCCGGCCGAGTAGCGCATTGGTTAAGTGCTGGATTGGGGATGCCAGCGTCCCCGGTTCGGATCCCACATATGAGGGCCAGTGACACTGCCCTCTATAGCTAACAACAGCTCCACCTGAAGCTGGGCTGTGCGAGTCCCAGCGATGGTGTAGGCTGCAGCCCCTGCTGCAGTGGGCTGCCATAGGCTACAGTGAGTGTGCGGCAGCCAGCGTGAGCTGCCAATAGCCGCGGCGAGCGACCATCCAGAGGCCGGCGTCCAATCTGCCTCATCCAGGAAGAGCGCAGTGAGGATACCAACATGGGCCAGTGAAGCAGTGTCCTCCGCAACTAGACTGAAGAACAAAAAGACAGCAACTTGTCTGTTCCCCTTTCCTGATTCCCCAATGCTGTCCCCCTCCCCCAATTCCCCAAAATCTTTAAAAAATAAAAATTAATTTTTATTATTTTCTATAACACTTCCTAAAGAATACACAAAATCAACAAAAGTAAAAACTAATACACAAAAAACTAATACACAAATCAACAAAAGTAAAAACAAAAGTAAAAATATGACCTTGAAATCCGCTGAAATAACCATAGCTACAGTATTAAAGGAGGACAGTGGATTTAAGTAGGCATTTGACTCTGTTTGGAATCCATATTGTAAAGGGCATTCACAATTAGAAAACCATGCCTATGGTGAAGGTGAGGGGTTGGAGGGAGCATCTTGGGGGGAGCAGTACCTGCTTAGGGGTCATCGGACAGCCTGAAGACAGGGCTGAACTCCACGCTGTGGATCGGAGACTCGGGGGTCCTCATCTGTCCCTGGCCTGCCTGGCTGGATATCGCAGCCCAGCACTCAGAAATGGGCTTTGGCTGCTGCCTGGGCTTGCCCACCTTCAGGATGGCCTTTAACTCTTCCAGCTGCTCTGAGGTGATAAAGCGTTGACCATCACACTCGGGGCCTCCTGGCGCTCCGCGAGGGCTTCCAGGGGCTGCTGGGCTGGCCCATTCTGGCTGCCGCCATGCAGCCATTTCAGGAGCGGAACGGGTCCGCAGGTTGGCTGGCTCCTGCAGAACGAAGGGAAGTCACTGTGAGTGCCACGAGGGAGGGTGGAGGGGATCTGCCAAGCCCTGGGCACACAGGAAGATAGTCCAGCCCTATTTGCACCTGAGACCAAAGCCAGGTTAAAGGTACACCTTGCAGGGAGGTGGGCTGCTCCTGGGGAGAACACCTGTGTTTACCCACAGAGCTCACTCACCGCTGGGTTCCAGTGGCATTCCCTACTGCACGCCCCCTGTCCATTGGGATGGGTAGCCAGTTAGCTGAGGATTGTCTTTCACACAGGTGGCTTTCTGTTCTTAAAGTCAGGACATTTCACTAGCCTACTTTGTCTTCTGTTGCCATCTCAGTAGCACCTTGGAGAACTACGAATGCTGTACACCGAGAAACAGCAGTTCCGAATATCATCCTGCTGTCAGTGGTGGGGAGACTCACCCTGAAATTGACTCTCACCCTTGCCCTCGGCTCAGTGCACAGCAGGCCTGCTCACCATTGTTGAAATATTTTCTGGTTTGATGAAAATGGAGTCGAAACTTCGGCTCCGCAACTGCGGCTTCAATGCCTTCAGCTTCATCCTGCCAGTTGGGACAGGAAGGAATGGTTGTCAACAAAGAAGACCCTGCCTGTGGGCAGTGAGCTCACAGAGGCCACACAGGTTGCCAAGTGCCTGACAGGGGCCTGTGACAGTGGTTTCCCTCTGCTCTGCACACCACAGAAACAGCATCTCTGGGGAGGTGGCTGCAGGACCTGAGGATCGGCTGTGAAACAGGTAGGCCTGCGGCTCATGTGGGAGGACCCACATGCGTGTTGGTGCGGTGGCACAAAATCATGCCCCACCGCCCACAGGACATTAAACAAGCCAAGGGCTGGACTCCTCCACAATCAGACAGGAAGTGGCTTCGTGGGCAGGAAGGATCCCACTACGTATCCAAACTTTCATTTCATTTGGCCAATTCCTATAGAACCATTCCATTGAATATCCCGTAGCAGATAGAGAGACCAGGAGGAAAACTCCCAATACATTTGTCTGGTGACTGCCACTACAGAGAGACTTCCTAAATCCCTACACAATGGATTCCACTAAAATGTGGCCCTGACTGACACTCTCTCCCTCCACAGGTGCTTCCTGAGTGCATTTGCCATGGCTATGCTTCCGACACACCAAGGCCCTGAGCCCAGAACTGGGACCCTAACCCGCCACAGTGGCACTAGACAGTAAGTTAATGAGGTGAGAGGGCAGTGTCTGAGAGAAGCAGCCTCCTCACGACAGAGGGAACATGTGCTCACTCTGCGAACAGGGACACACTGGGAACCAGAGAGCACGTGACTGACATCCGTGTTGGGAGGATGTGTCCTGGTCCTCAACGTTCTGTGTGAAAGTGACTTTTCACAGCTGCAAACAGCTTTGTCTTAAAACATGTTCTTGAACTTCATCACCATCTTTCTAAAGGGTCACATTCTGCCTGTGTGAGATTCAAGATGGGAAACTCATGTGCACCTTGTTTTGGCCTGTGTGCAGTGTGGGCAGCAAGCTCGTATTGTGACCGTATCTTTCTGAGCTTTCTGGTGGCCTCAGAACAGAGTCACAAAAATGAGGGCTACTACACCAAACGTGGTGCAAACCATTGAAAGGGCATCCAGCCTTAGCGTGTTCTGCATGTTGAAAGGACAAAATGCCAGAAGGGAGGCTGGAGGGAGGTGGGAGGAGAGAAGAGGGAGAGGGGTGGGGGAGAGGGAGAGGGAGAAAGAAATGAAAGAAAGGCCAGTTTGCCTACCTCCCCTACCTGTGTGCTTAGTTCAGAGGTCACTTTTGAAGAAACCAGCAGAAAATTAGTGTAATTATTCAATAAGAGAATGCACTAGGCTACATGAATGGTTATCTGTGTCTCTAATGTTCACTTCAGTGATTTTATTTTCTGTGATGTCATCACAGTATTTTAAAATGTCCCACAAGAAATGAATTACTTTATGTGCAGTGTGCGTTAAGATTGGTACACAGCTGTTTTTCAGATTCCTAAAACACCTCGAAAGCCGACACACTTACCCAAGTGCAGTTCCGCTGTGGTCAGCATGAACTTCCTGTGAGGGCATAAGTGAGAATTCATAAAATGAAAAAGATGTGGTTGTTTACACTGAGTTTATTCTTTAAAAACTCAAGCCCTGGGCCAGCCCCGTGGCGTGGTGGTTAAGAGCTGCTTTGGGAAGCCAGCGCCCCCGGTTCGGGTCCCACATATGAGGGCCAGTGACACTGCCCTTAAAAACAAAAAATCAAGCCCTGTAGCAGCTCGATTTTGGGGAAAGTATGCTCTGAGTGTTCTGGGTCCGGGAAAATACCTCTGGTGAAAGGTCTACCCTTCCTCCCAAACCTTCTGTTATGGCCTGAATTGTGGCCCCTTCCATTACACATGTTCAAGTCCCAACCCTCAAAATTGAGAATGTGACTGTGTTTGCAGAGAGGAGCTTAGAGAGGGCATGTTAAATGAGGCCACTGAGGTGGGCCCTAAGCCAGTGTGACCGGTGTCCTTATACAATGAGGACAAAAGTGCACATGGAGGAAATGCCATGATGTGAAGACACAAAAGAAGACAACCAAGGACAGTGGCCTCAGAAGAGTTCAAACTTGACCACACCTTGCTCTCACACTTCTGGCCTCCAGAACTGTGAGAAATGCGGTTGCTCTTTAGCCACCTCATCTGTGGTGCTGTGATGGCAGCTCCAGCAATGTGACAGAGCATGTTACATGCACACATTGTCATTCCTCTTTGGTGAGAATTCTGGACTGGGCTGGCTGTATCAATGAGAAGTATGTGTTTCACTTAGGACATTGTCCCCTGGGACAATGTCCTGTGTGGCCAATGTGACACTGTTCTGCATTCCTATTTTACATCCCCGCTGCAGTGCATGAGATTTCTGGCTCCTCTCCACCCTCACCAACACTTGGTTAGGTGAAACTTTCTGGCCACAGTCATTGTAGTGGATCTGTAGGGATGACTTGTTCTGGTTTCAATCTGTAGGTCATGAATGAGTAATGAGCTGAGCATCTGGGCTCGGGCTTCTTTACACCCATAGAGTCTCTTTTGGAGACTTTGTTCCAATGTCACCCTAATCCTAACTCTACACCTTACCCTAACCTTAACCGTAAAACAAATATGGATGAATTCCAACGTACTATTTGTTCCCCCTTTCTCCTTTCTTGAACCTTAAAGTGCTTTTAATATTATTTTATATTTCTTGTACTCTAAAACTCATGCAACTGTATATAGTACTTTGGATACTAAAGAAAACTAACAAATACCCAGAGTTCAATTAGACTAAAGAATTTTCATGCATTTCTTATCATTTCACCCTATTTATCACATATGGATGTTGTTTAATACATTTGCAAATATGCTATACATGTACTTTTATATACTGCTTTGTCCCACTGACTGTACCACAAGTATTTTGATAGTGTTGCTGATTCTGTGTGAACACGCAATGTGATATATAGATTATGTACAACAGAATTGTACACTTGAAACCTATGTGATTTTACTAACCATTGTCAACCCAATAAATGAAAAAAGGAGCTCTCTGGATGTTGCTAAGGACAAGAGCCAGACTGTAAGATAAAATAAAACTTAGAAAAAGAAAAAAGTGTTGTTATATAGTTTTTGTGTGTTTTTTTTTTTTGAGGGAGTGTCATTGGCCCGCTCCTGCGGGACCCAAACCAGGGCCTCTGGACTACCAAGCCTTCGCCCAACCACTGCGCCACACAGCTGGCCCAAGTTTTAATAGTGAGAATGCTCAGTGGTTCCATCCCTGGAAGCACTGACTATGCCACCCATTTTACTTAATCATTCACCTGATTTGGATTTTTAAATTGTTTCAGTTGTTTCATTATTAGAGACATTGTTACAGTGAACATCTTTGCACAAAGGTTTGTCTTCACTTTAAGGTCATAAACATGTGAGTGCTTCCTGTGCATCGGGTACTGTGCTAGAACATGGATTGTCTCATTTCCTCTTTATAGAAAGGTTCTGGGCAGGTAATTTTTTCATTCCCATTTTACAGAGGAGGACACAAGCACAGGTGAATGAGCTTCTCCACCCAGGTAACTGGCAGAGCTGCATCAAACCCAAGAAACCTAAAGGCTATTATCCTTCTCAGGAATGGAATTACTGGGTCAAAGTTTACTGACGGGTATTCCCAAAGGAGAGCCTTTCCAAAATAAAACTTAGGATCTTAATACATCATGGTGACTGACTTGACATTTGCTAATCCTGTAGATCTTAAGTTTTCTCAACAAAAATAAAAAAAGGAATACTAGGGCAGATGATGGATGTGCAAATTACTTTGATGGTGGTAGTCATCTCATGGTGTATATGTATATCCTATTCTTGATTATGTAGTACTCTTGGTATCATGTCAAACAAAACTTTGCCTGATACAACATCACAAAGATTTTATTACATGGTTTCTTCTAGAAGTGTTCAAGTTTTACCTCTCAAATTTAAGCCTCCGATCAACTTTGAGTGAATTCTGTGTGTGGCTGAAGTCGATATTAAGTCACTTTGACTTCAAAACAGATATCCAACTGTTCTGAAACTGTTTGCTGAAATTACTAAATGACCTGGTGCCATTTAAATCTAATGGGCAACACGCATTCAAGATTCCTCTGTGGAATTTTCAGTTTCTTCCCTAGATCGATAGGTCTACCTTATGCCACTCTCACACCCTCTTGATTCCTGTAGGTTTGCACTACATTTTGAAGTCAGGTTTTATAATTCCTCCAGTTTAATCCTCTTTCCAAAATTATGTTTGGCTACTCTGCATTTTCTAAATGTGCATACACATTTTAGAATCAGCTTGCCACTTTCTTTTAAAAACAAACAACAAAATCAGGCCTGTGGCTGGGGATTCCGGGAATCTCAATTCCTGGGTGGTGCTTAGAAGCTCCATTTGGCTCTTACCCCTGAATTTGAGGCCCATGCACAGCTGCTTCACTCACGTTTTTCGAAGGGACAGACTCTGGGCCAATGACAGTGATGGCGGTGAGACTTGGGCACCTCGACTGCGGCGTGAACGCCTTCGGCATCATCCTGCCAGTTGGGACAGGAAGGAATGCTTGTCAACAAAGAAGACCCTGCCTGTGGGCAGTGAGCTCACAGAGGCCACACAGGCTGCCAGGTGCCTGACAGAGGCCTGGTGACAGTGGTTTCCCTCTGCTCCGCACACCACAGAGACAACATCTCCGGAGAGGTGGCTGCAGGATCTGAGGTTTGGCTGTGCAACACGCAGGGCTGCGGCTCACGTGGGAGGACCCACATGCGTGTCGGTGGGGTGGCGCAAAGGCATGCCCCCACAGAACATTAAACAAGCCACGGGCTGGACTCCTCCACAATCAGACAGGAAGTGGCTTCGAGTGCAGGAAGGAATCCCTTAAGTATCCAAACTTTCATTTCATTTGGCCAATTCCTACAGAAGCATTCGATTGAATATCCCATAGCAGATACAGAGACCAGGAGGAAAACTCCCAAATACGTTTGTCTGGTGACTCCCACTACAGAGAGACTTCCTAAAGTCCTACACAATGGTTTCCTCTAAAATGTGGTCCTGAGTGACACTCTCTCACTCCACAGCTGCTTCCTGAGTGCATTTGCCATGGCTATGCTTCAGACACACCAAGGCCCCGAGCCCAGAACTGGGACCCTAACCCGCCAGTGGCACCAGACAGTAAGTTACTGAGGTGAGAGGGCAGTGTCTGACAGAAGCAGCCTCCTCACGACAGAGGGGACACGAGCTCACTCTGCACTCAGGGACACACTGGGGACCATAGAGCACGTGACTGAAATCTGTGTTGGGAGGATGTGTCCTGGTCCTCAACATTCTGTGTGAAAGTGACTTTTCATGGCTGCACACAGCTTTGTCTTAAAACATGTTCTTCAACCTCATCACGACCTTTCTAATGGGTCACATTCTGCCTGTTTGAGATTCAAGGTAGGATACTCGTGTGCACCTTGTGTTGGCCTGTGTGCAGTGTGGGTGGGAAACTCGTATTGTGACCATATCTTTCTGAGCAGGTGGCCTCAGAAGTGTATCACAAAAGTGAGGCCTACTACACCAAACATGGTGCAAACCACTGAAAGTGCATACAGCCTTAGGGTGTTCTGCATGTGGAAAGGACAAAAGGATGAAAGGGAGGGGTGGGAGGGGAGGAGAAGGGGGATTGTGGAGGTGGTGAGGGGGGAGGAGGGGAAGGGAAAAAAAATGAGAAAAAGAAAGGTGAGTTCCCCTACCTGTGTGCTTAGCTCAGAGGTCACTTTTGAAGAAATGAGCAGAAAAGGAGTATAATTATTCAATAAGGGAATGCACTAGGCCACGTGAATGGCTGGCTGTGTCCATAATGTTCACTCAATAGATTTTGTTTTCTATGCTGTCGTCACAATGTTTTAAAATGGTCCATGCAAAATGAATTACTTTTTTTTCAATGTGTGTTAAGATGGACACACAGGTATTTTTCTGATCTCAAAAGCTGACACACTTACCCAAATGCAGATGTGTCGTGGTCGTCATATATGTCCTATGAGGGCATAAATGATAATTCATACAATGAAAAAACAATGTAATTGTTGACACTGAATTTATTTTTAAATAAAATCCATTCCATTAGCAGTTGATATTTAGTAAACGTACCTCAGAGTCCCCTGGTCTTGGAATGGGTCCTCTGGTGGGAGGTACTCTTTCTCCCCAAACCTTCTGTTATGGGTCAATTGTGGTGGACCCTAATCTACTGTGACCAGTGTTCTTATTCAGTGAGGACAAAGCTACACACGTAGGCAAGACCATGTGAAGACTCAGACTAGACAGCAGATGGCAGCGGCCTCAGAGGTGTCCAACCTTGACCACCCCTTCATCTAACACTTTCAGCCTCCAGAACTATGAGAAAATGAGTGTCCTGTTTCAGCCACCCCATCTGTGGTGCTGTGATGTGATGGCAGATCTAGCTAGCGACGGGACACGTTACATGCACACGTCTCATTCCTCTTTGCGGGTACCGTCAGTGGCTGAGTGTGCTGGGAGCCAGCTGGGAGCGTGATGGTTTCCACTCACAGTGTCCTGGATGGTCCAGGGGAAATCAGGCAATACACGCCTGCTGACACTGTCTGCCACTAAAGGGGGTGTCCACCCAACTGTCTGTACATCATTACAAGGGGCTCTGTGTCTGAATCCCACAGGGCTGCAGTGAGACAGAACTCTCCAGAGAAAGTGAAGTCACCTGTCACCTTCAGCACTCAGGAGGGACACACACCCTGCTTAGAAATAACCTGTCAGAAACCCTCGGCAGCTGACCTCTCTGCCAGGTGCACAAATGATTGACCTGAAGGATTGAGCTCGCTGACTCGCCTGTGATGAGGGGACACAGAAATGCTAAAACACACAGCAACAGATGTAACCACACATGTACAGGATCCCATTTACACATATGTCACCCACATACACTCACACATTCACACCCACATATACATATCCTCATGTCAACCACACACGTCACACACACATCACTCACCCACACAGGCATCACCCACACACACCACACACACAGACACAGAGAAACTCACACACACAATACACACATTACACACACACTCACTCCCACACATCACCCTACACTCACACACACACTTCAGCCCCACACACTCTCACCTGCACACTCATACCAGCACACACACATCACACACCCATCACTCATACATATACATCACCCCACACACACACACACAATCTCACATGCACACACATACTCACATACACAATTCACACACACATTATAAAACCTCCGAGTTAAGTTTATTTTCTGTCCCTCACTTCCTCTTCCGGTCCCCACCCTCCCCTGGTCCTGTGCTTGGGTACCACATAAAAGCTTCAAACCAGTCCAGGAAGCAATTCCCAATACTGTTCTGTCATCCTTGGGGGCCCTGGGACCCCACCTTTGGCTCTGACCCTGCATGCCTGTCCCACCCCTGGGGGTTCTGAGCTCACCGTCAACGATACAGCCTTTGCTGGGTGCACCTCAGTGTTGCAGTTTGGCCTCGGCCGCCTACAAAGGGGCAGGATGGGGAGGGACAGGCCTCAGCACAGAAGGACCTGTGCCTGGGCAGTGTGCTGGCAGAGGGCAGCTGAAGGGGGCAAAGCGTCATGCAAGCGCCACAACTGTGGCTTCCTCCTGATCTGCAAACTGTCTGAGGCCACAGCTGCTGCCAGGCATCTGAGTGCTCCTGAGTTCATTGCACAACTGACAACTGCCTCAGGAGCCTCATGTGTAAAGGACGGTGACTGCTTGCCAGGGTGATGCCACAAAAAGGAGCTTCTCCCCACCGTGGGGCCCACATCAGGCAGGACTCATGTAGGAATGGATGGGCAGCCTGCCTCAGACCGCACGTTATCCTCTTTGGGCTTTCTTGCAGCACTCTAGGAAACTAGTTACAGGCAGGCGGCTTGCCCATCATTATCCCAGTAGGTCCAGTATAATCACGTGAACCTTTCAAAACTGGGAAATGAGAACCAGGAGGAAGTCACAGAGATTCAGAGCAAGAGAAGGACTAGGATCACCATTAGGCACCTACAGGCTGGGAGTCACAAGGGGGGCGGGGGAACAGACGTGTCTGCTGACATCTGAGTAAACTCAGAGGCATTTTGTTCCCCAGAATACCCAGGAAGAAACGCCGACCCGGTGAACCCTGACTGCCGCCCTGTGCGGCGTGAAGCACGACCCAGTGACACTTGCCAGGGCTTGCAACCCGTCAAACTGTGAGATGACAAGTCCTGTCTTAAGCCACTTCATTTGTGGGAATTTGTTAGGCAGCAATTTGGGAAATGTACACAAGCCACCTGATGGACAGCAGCTGAGTGGAACTCTTTGAAAATTAGACATGAAGCATCTTCGCATGTATGCTCCTTCTCCTCATTCATGTTTTGGTCCTCTGTGGTCACTTTCTATGCGTCCATTCCATACAGTCCACAACAGAACACAGTCCAGAAGACAGCCCCCTCCCCCGATATGTCAGCATGATGACTGTCACGAGACACTTCAGAAGTCCAAGCAACGTTTCCCACTAAAGTGTGCCTGTGATTAACATCATCTCACTCCACAGGCACTTCCTGAGTGCTTTTTCTTCTTTTTTTGTACTGACATAGTATCACATGACTTAAACATACTCCCTGATCTCTAGGACCTGAAATTCTGCTGTGTTACCACAGGCTTTGCCTAGAAAATAAGGCCCAGCATCTACTCAGCCAATGATTAGGGTGACTGCTGAATGACCTACAGATATATCTGCAAGAGTGAAGGCCATGGGCATTTTAGTGCCCATTAAGATGGCTTGTAAACATGCAGCATGTTGTGTCACGGTTCTCACACCATTATCGCATTCAAAAAATAAGTGTAGCTCTTTCTCCTGCTGGAGAAGTCTAGATTGAAAATAAAAAATAATATTCTCAAAATAAGGCGTATGGTACAAGCAAAGATGGAATGAGTTGTATTCCTAATAGTCGTGTTTCTCTTAGCAATGTCCACAATGCTGTACATTTTGAGTATAATTTGATAAAAATTACTTGTTGCATTGTTTTGTACATCTGTAAATAATAATAATAAGAAAGTTAAAAAAACAAAAACAAAAAACGTTACTCATATGCACAGAAAAAATATTAAAGGGGAAGACTTGCAAGATGCTAATCAAAATGCCAGCGGTGGCTAACACTGGGTGGGGAAGTCTACGTGACTTTCTTTTCCACAATGGGAAGTTCTGCAGCTCCAAAATCTGCTATAATGAAGGTGCAGTGATTAGGCAATCTGAACAATTAAGGTTTGTTTCGGTTTTGGTTTGCTTTTAGATTGTAAGTTGACCTGGTTCCAGTTAGGTTTCTATCATTCTTGCTGTAAAAGGATAAAACATGTTCTTAGATTTTTATTGAAAGGACACTAGTTAGACCATACCTCAAAGTGAAATAAAAAGTGACTTCGAGTTTAATAGTGCCAATCATGTTTGTAAGCAAATAAATTTAGAAGAAAACCTTTTCACACCACGTTATTCTCCCTGATTATTATACCAAGAGAATGTCTGACGTGATTCTCGCCTTTGAGAGACTGACTGCAGTTCCATTTCTCCTAGGTTTCCCTTTTCTGACTTCTGGAGTCTCCTTGCTTGTGGGGCTGTGGGATGGGGAGACATGAAGCACCCTGCCCCAGAAGGTTCAATCTTCCCTGCCCAGGAATGCTGGAGCTACCACTACCGGATTCTGGATGGGGTGGAGCTTCCGGATGGGGTGGAGCTTCCGGTGCTCACCTAGAAGGGTGCAGCTGGCGGGTCCAGCCCCTGGAGCACCTAGGGGAGGCTGACTTTCTGGTCCATTACTTTGCATCGGAGCAGAGCAGAGCTGTGACGGTGTCTCAGGTGAAGGTGTACACAGGCACACCTCCAAAATACTGCAGGTTTGGTTCCAGACCACCACAATACAGTGAACGTCGCCATGAAGCGAGTCACACCATGTTTTGGTTTTCCAGTGCATATAGAAGTATGTATACACTATACTGCAGTCTATTAAGGGAGCATTATGTCTGGAAGAATGATGTACATACCTGAAGGAAAAACACTGTATAGCTAAAATATGCTAACATCCTCTGAGCCTTCATAATCGTCTTGCTGGTGGGGGCTCGGCCAGAATGTTCATGGCTGTGACTGACCAGGGCGGTGGCTGCTGAAGGCCAGGGTGGCCGTGGCAATTTCTTAAAAGGAGACAACGAAGTCTACCCTATCCAATGATTCTTCTTTTCATGAACAATTTCTCTGTAGTGTGCAATGCTGTGTGACAGCATTTTACCCACAGTAGAGCTTCCAAAATTGGAGTCAGTCCTCCCAAAGCCTGCTGTGTTCAATCTTAGTTGCAGGTGGGCGTAGCCACCATCCCATGTGGGAGTTGAACCAGCATCTTTGTTCGTAGGAGTGCACGTGCTATCTTCTGAGCCACCCAGGCGGCAGCTCAGCTCAATGTGCTGAGTTCAGTCTTAGTTGCAGGTGGGTGTAGCCACTATCCCATGCGAGAGTGGAACCAGCAGCCTTGGTGTTAAGGGCAGGTGCCTTATCCACTGAGCCATCTGGGTGGCAGCTCAGCTCAAGGTGCTGAGTTCAATCTTTAGTTGCCGGTGGGCATAGCCCACCATGGAAAGGCAATCTTGTTGTTACACCAGCTGAGCCATCCTGCCACCTGTTGGCAACTCAATGGCAGCTCAGCGACGGTGCAGGGTTCACTGGCCCATGTGGGAATCAAACCGGTGGCCCTGTTGCTCAGAGCATGCGCTCTAAGCCAATCCTTAACCAACTGAGCCATTCGGCCGGCCCTCGAATGTTTTTCATGGCACCGAGAATGGTGAGTCCTTTCCAGAAGGTTCTCAATCGACTTTGCCCAGATCCATCAGAGGAATCACTATCTACGGCTGCTCTAGCTTCATGGAATGTATTTCTAAAGGGATAAGACTTGAGAATATAAATGCCTCCTTGGTCCATGGGATGCAGAATGGATGCTGGTTAGTGGGCATGACAACATTCATCTCGTGGACTGTCACCACCAGAGCTCATGGGTGACCAGATGCACCATCACTGAGCAGTTATATTTTGAAAGGAATCTTTTCTCTGAGCAGTAGATCTCAATAGTGGACTTAAAATGGTGAGTAAACAGATGTGTCATCCAGGTGTTGTTCCATTTACAGGACACAGGCAAACTCCATCTACATAATTTGGAAAGGCCCTGTGACTTCCAGAACAGGAAGTGACCATCGACTTCAACTCCCTGCATGAGCCCCTAGCTGGAGAGTTGGCCTGTCCTCTAAACCCAGGCACTGACTCTCCTCTCCAGCCTTGATCATCCCAGGTGGCACCTTCTTCCGATATAGGGCTGTTTGTTTGCATTGAAAACCGGTTGTTAAGTGCAGCTACCTTCATGAATTCTCTTACTTGCCCTTCTGGCTAACTTGCTGCTGTTATGCTGATGCTATGGAGATGGCTTATCTCCTTAAACCTCATGAACCGACCTCTGCCAGTTACAAACTCTTCTTGTGCAGCTTCCTCACCTCTCAGCTTTCATAGACCTGAAGGGAGTTGGGGCCTTGCTCTGCAGTAGGCTTTGGCTCAGGGAGCGTTGTGGCTGGTTTGAGTGTCTATCCAGACCACTAACACTTTCTTCATGTCAGCAAAAGCCTTCTTCACTTTCTTATCTTCCGTGAGCTCACTGCAGTAGCACAGTTAATTTCTTTCAGAAACTTCTCTTTTCTACTCACAACATGGATAACTGTTTGGTGCAAGAGGTCTAACTTTCATCCTCTCTTGACCTTTGACATGCCTTCCTCACTAAGCTTAATCGTTTCCAGCTTTTGATTTACAGTGAGAGACCTGTGGCTCTCTCTTTCATTTGAACACTTAGAGGCCATTGTAGGGTCATTCACTGGCCTCCTGTCAACATTGCTGTGTCTCCCAGGGAATGGGAGGCCCCCAGAGAGGGTGGGAGACGGGGCCCAGCCAGTCGGTGGAGCAGTCAGAACACAGAGCATCTAGTTATTCAGGTCGCCAGTCTTCTCTGGGAGCTATCCATGGTGCCAGAGAACAGGTAAATAGTAACATCAAAGAACAATGATCACAGATCACCATAACAAACATAAGGATAACGAAAGAGTTTGAAATATTGCGTGAATTACTAACAGGTGACACACAGACATGACGTGAGCAACGCTGTTGGAAAATGGTGCGACAGGCTTACTGGACGCAGGGACCCCACGGACCTTCAATTTGTAAAAAGACACAATATCTCTACAGCACAGTCAAACAACATGCAATAAAATGGAGCTGCCTGTGTTTTATGTGTGTCCACTTAAACTTCCAGGTTTCTTGGAATAGCACAAAATGATTTTAAAGTTGACATGGGAAAATAAATGTGTGAAAGAATTCTCAAAAGTAATGAATAAAAAAACTTAAGGGGGGGGACTCACCTATCAGATATTAACGTGTAGCTGAACAAAGCCCTGTCATTAGAACAGCCCTGCATGGCTGGGGACACGGAGCAGTGACACAGATACCAGAGTCCGCACGCAGATCTGAGCCAGGTCCCTCAGGAAAGGGGTTGGCATAGGGTGAGGGTCAGTCAGGAAAGGGGCGTTTTGCTTTCATGAGGAAAGGCAACACGGCGACCAACAATTATGTTGTGATGGAATAACCTTAGCTGCTATCTCAGCAAATGCGAACATTAATTCAAGATGGCTTCAAATCAAAATGGAAAGAAAGCAAATAAAAATGATGAAATTAGCAGAGAACACGGAGGATGGTTGTATAAACTCTGAGTAGGGAAGACTTTTTGAAGCAAGGCAGTTAGGAAGAGACTATAGCTAATTTTCAGATAAAATTACTCCAATAAGATTGCAACTTACCTAGGTACAGATGACGACGGGTTATCTGCTTGCTGTTGGGAGAATGAAAATACAGAAAATGAAGACAAGTTGTTGACGCTGAGCTTATCTTACACAAAATCCAAGCCAATGCGAGATGATTTTGACTCCCCTTGGTCCTGGGCAAGGACCTCACTGTGGGGACCTCACCTTTCTACCAGCTCTCCTGACATGTGTACCTACCCGTGTTTTTCCTTCTCTTCCCTAAAACACCAGGAATGTGACTGCTAGATCTTTGGGTAAGAGCATGTCTCAGTTTTTAAGAAACTGCCCCACCTTGTTCCAGAATGGTAGACTTTACAGTTCCACTAGGAATGTGGGAGACTGCCAGTTACCCCCAGCTTCACGGACATGCGCTATGAGTATTGTCAGTCTTTTTGATTGTAGCCACTCTGATGGTGTGCAGTGGTATCTTCTGCGTTTCACCTGACCGTCCAATGTTGAGTGAGGCCAGCCACCTTTCCACCAGCTCATTTGCCACCCACAGATCCACGTTGGTGAACAGTTTGTACAAATATTTTGCCCACTTAAAAACTGGGTCTTTTGTCTCATAATTGACTGTTGAAAGTTCTTTATCTATTCAGGATACAAGTGTCCGATTTGCAAATTTGTATTTCTCTCTGTAGCTCATCTTTTCATGTTTTTCACGGTTAACTTGAAGGAAGTTTTTTTTTTAATTATTGATAAGGGGCAGCTGCAAAAAGGGGTGGTTAATGGCATCAGCCCTGTGGGGGTGGTCCTCCAAGAGGGATTGCAGAAAGGATGTAGTACACACATGTAAACCACACACACTCACACAAACAGGTGCTGCCTGTCACACACATGCATACCACACACACACACACAATCACCCCACTCACACTACACAAACACAAAAATTTACACACAAATATCACACATATATCACCCACACAAAAACACATCACTCCCCCACACACTCAGACATATCACACAAACTCACAAGAACACATCAACCACACACACAGATACACACACACACATCACACACAAACACATACACATACATCAGCCACACACACACACACACACACAAATAGGCACTACGTCATACCCACATATAAATATCACCCCATCCACAACCACACACACTCACACACACCACCCACACACAGACAGGCACTGTATCACACCCACACGTAGACTTACAGAACCATGCCCACACAAAATCAAAAGACTAAGTGGTCCTGTCCACAAGGTGACCAGGGCCTTGTCCCAGCCCTGGACACACAAAAATCATGAGGCATGGGGACTTCCGTACCTTTACAAAAGGCAGGGTTTTCATCAGGGCTGCAGCTTTGGATGTCTCCTGTTTGCCTCCTCTTAGATAATCAAGAGTGCTTAGGCCGTTGTACACTAGAAAGGAGCAAAAGGCGGGACTGCCATCAACTGTGCACAGTACCCACAGCAAGTGGGCAGCGCGGCGCCCAGTCCCAGCCCTGCAGGGTGCTGGGGACTGGTCCCTAACCCAGAACCCCGGGAGCTGCTGGAAATCCTTTCCAGAGCCCACCTGGCCTGTGGGCAGCAGCCACAGCTCCTTCCCCATTGCGGGGATGGCTGCCCTGCCTGCCTCAGAGCCCACAAAGTGAATGAGCACCTACGGCGAGTGCCAACTGGGACACTGGCTCCAGCATGTGGCAAGTCACCCTAGGTTCTCAAAAGAAAAGCTGGGGCCTCTTTGTCAACGGAAAAGCAGTATCAGTGAGAATGGGTTTTGTGCCTGTTTCACCATGTGCTTCATGAATGGCCGATCTTTCCGTGTGTCTCCCTGGAAAATGCCAGGCATGGAGTAGCTGGTTTACAATCGTGTCTGCAAAGAGAGGGCCCCCACAAGCTCAAGGAGCACAAACCCACCCCTTCCCTGGAGGTCTGTACCCACTTTTCTTTCTGTTGTGATTGGCCTGCTTCTCTTTCCTGACTAACTCCACCTGGCTCTTACCACATTCTTCCACATTCCCTCTGACCTGGGTCAGAGTCAGAGGCCATACATCGCACATGTTTATATCCAGAGGAAATAGCCATTCTTTTGCATGGATTTGCACAAATGCCACCAAAATCAGCTTGGGAGCATGTCCTGTGTGACTCCCAGCACCTTGTCACTGTTTCATGTGAGACACTGACATGTGACATAATGAGGAAGTAGAGGACACACAGCACAGAACGGCAGACTTCCTTGACAGGTGAGGAAGCTGGAAGCCACAACTCAAAGTGCGGTAAAAGGACATCTGGCCGAGTCCCCTCCAACATCACCAAATGCACACACACCAGCTTGGGGCAGTCTGTGGGACCTGCTCTCCCTCAATGCCATCCAAGGTGCTTCCTTGCACTTTGACAGCGAAGGTGGCTTTGCTACACATGTGCTTTTCTACACATGTGCTTTTCTACACAAGGTGGCTTCTCTACTTATGTGCTGTGGGCACTCTCCACATTCACACGTCTTCCCAGCAGATCTCGCCCTAACCAGCATGTCACTCCCACTGTGTTTTTAGGACACGGCACGATGTCCCTCTCCCGAGCTTTGAAATGGAGTGTCCCACTGTCAACAGCTTCTGTGTCCCAGGCAGTGCCCACCACAGGTTGCTCATCCCATTGTATCCTGTCCTGTGGACAGCTGGGCCTAGTGACTTGCAGAAAAGCTGCCTGATGGAACTTCACCTCTGTGACGGTTACAGAGGCTGCCTGCGGCTTGTGGCCCTCTCTCTCATCCTCTCATCTGCTTGCTCTGATGACACCAGCTGTCCTGCTGTGAGGCACTCCATCATGGAAAAGAAGGACACTGGCCAGGAACTCTGGAGGACTGAGCCTGCCGCTAACCTGGTGAGGAGCCTGGAGGGTCCCCTCCAGTCAGATGAGACCACAGCACCTGCCAGCAGCTTGATGGATGCCTCACAGAAGACCCAGGGCGAGAGGACCCCACCACGCTCTGCCGGACTCCTGACCCACGGACACAGAGGCACTAGGCATGCGCTATTTGACGTGCCCACGTTTTAGGGTGATATTAGTACAACTAACATCCCAACTTCTTCCTGGAAATCTATTCTTGGATGTCCAAAGACCCTAAATTAGACATTATCAATGCTGAGCTCATATGCTTGTCCCCTCTGAGGGGGTCTCCTTCTGAGTGTGCCCATCACTGTCAGTGTGGCATCGCTACCCTCGCAGCTGCCCGAGTTAGAGCCCCAGAGGTCTCTGTCCTCAAATCTCCAGTGTCCCCTCTCATTTCCATGAACTCATCATGTAGGTCCTGAGTGGCTGCCGCAGGCCCTCACAGCCTGGCTTGCCTGCCCAGCTTGTCCCCCGCAGACTGTGGTGCACACTTCTGCTGGGATGCTGTCATCAAGCGCACCCCTGAACCCTCAAACCTCATAGCACACTTGGCAATTTTGGGAATAGCCTCAGCCAACCAGGCCTTCAGGCACTGTTTCGGGGCACTTCTCTAGCTCTTCTAGGGACCTCCCCACATTAGACCAACTGGCACAGCTCTTTGGGGTCCACCTTCTCTTAGGGAGCAGCCATCGTGACTTCCCGAGAAAGGCTTCAGGGTAGGGAAAGTCACACCTGGCCTCTGCAGTGACCCAATGCAGTATGCTGCTGGCCACGCCGAGTGCACACGAGAAAGGCACCGGTCCTCCTGCAGCAAGTGTGTCTCGCTAGTGGACACGTTGTCAGTGAGCTGAGTGTTTTCATGGTTAAGATTTTTGGTCAGTGCTCACAGTCCCCCTGTTCTTTTTCCATGGTGCCTGGTCCTGCCTCATACATTCCATTTCTCTCTGAACATGTTAACCTACAGCTTTTCCAGCTCTCGTGTTTTCCCCAGGCCTCAGGGTGGAACTTGCCCAGCTGCCTCTCACAGTGCTGGTTTGTTCTTTGGGTTTGGAGCTGGTTGATGGCAGAGATCCGGGGGGCGGGCAGCTGGGACTGAGGGTTGGGAGGGGCCGCCTGACTCGGGACACCTGTGAACACAACGGGGCAAAGACTGGCCAATGTGGATGGGGGCTTGGGAGGCACGTACGCTGGTAAATGTGGAAACTGAGCAGGTACCCGAGCAGCACCAGGATGATGGCGGCCAATAGCAGCACGAATGTCTCAATGCTCATGACCACTGGGGTCTTCGTCCTTACTGGGAAAAAGGGCAAGAACAGCAGCCACGTGCCCTGACTCCAAATGGCTGTGGAGACAAGGGAGACACGCCTGCATCTAGCATCTGCTGACATGGCAGCACCTCTCCTCAGGTGAGCACCATGGGACAGAGCTTGGAAATGGGGGAGACAACACCAGCCTGAGTGTGCACCTGTCTGCCCAGGTGAGCCCTTCCTCCTTACCCAGGTGAGCATCTGCCTGCCCAGGTGAGTACCTCTCAGCCCATGTGAATCCTTTCTCCTCAACCAGGTGAGCACCTCCTTGCCCAGGTGTGCAGCTCCGTGCCCAAGTGAGCACCTCCCTACCCAGGTGAGCTTTTGTCCTCAACCAGGTGAGCACATTCCTGTCCAGGTGAGCACCGCCCTGCCCAGGTGAGGCCTTCCTGCTCACCAGGAGCACTTGCTTGTCCAGGTGAGCACCTCTCAGCCCATGTGAGCCCTTCTTCTTCAACCAGGTAAGCAGTTGCCTGTCCAGGTGAGCACCTCCTTCTAACCCAGTGTGTGCCCTGCCTTACCTAAGTACCCTTGCAGCCCCTCCTGACTGCAGTGGGCATTATGATTCCAATTATGGATCTGGAAGGTGAGGCTGGGAGAGGGGAACCAAGTCCAGGTCACAGAGCCTGGCCTCTCCGCCTCACCCCAATACCGCCCTGTCCTGCACGCCATGGCCATGCGAGGCCCTCTCCATTCTGCACCAGGAACTCCCAAGAAGCACTGGAAGGCTACAGCCACCACCTTGGGGCATTTCTAGGATGCAGTCCACTGGGATGCTCCCAGCCACATGGCTTCCAAAAATAAGTGGGAGAAAAGTCTCAAAGGCTTATGTGGGTGGGGAAGCTGAAGTCTCTGCTCCACAGCAAAGTCCAGAAAAGGGCTTGAGTCCAGGTACCTTCGTGGTGCCCGAAGGTGATGGCCACACATGGCCATATTGTGTGGCTACAGGCAAAGCCAAATGTGCCAGGGGTGGCAGTGCCATGTGATGGGGTGGGCCATACCCACCAACAAGAGCAAAGCATCCTGGGGAACTGGAGGTTCAGAAGTCCTGTGGAATCTACTGGAATAGTGAGCCTAGGAAGTGGCCTGCGCCCAGTTGAGGAATTCACCTAGAGCCCATCAATTGCACTACGGGTCCAGGACCAGAAAGTCCCAGAGAGGCCAGCCTCACGTCACCCTGTCCATGTGCTGCAGCCACCCAGCACCTCCTGCACTCTCTCGCTCTCCTCAGAGCCAACAAAGTGAGGGGTCAGTCAATCGTATGATTGATTGGTGACAAAGGACAAGGGAAATGCATCAAGTCTATGCCCTGTGCACCTGGTGTGTTGAGGTCTAGCTCATGAGGTGCGAGCCACATTCGCATTCCATCTGCAGGGCTGGGAGTGGATCCAGCGGCCACTGGTGCAGACAGAGGTGCTGCAGGGCCTTCCACGTGCAGCTCACAGAACTTGTCCCCCAAAGAACGTTCCCATGCTGCCTGGCACAGACAGCCCCTCTGGTTGAGGCCATGTTTGGAGAGTGTCAGGGAGGGTGATGGGCGCAGCCTGGGGCAGCTCTTCCTGCTGAGCGAAGCCTGGTCTCACTGAGCCCTGCCATTCACTGTCACCTCCGGTGCAAGTCAGGTGTCCATCCCACAAGGATGCGTGTTTGACAGGTGCTGGGCACGCCTGGGGATGAGGGTATGCAGGGTGTGGCTCCCCCTCCAGGAGGAGAGGTATTGGTCTACGCAGGATAGCCCACCCCCAGAAAAGGGACACCCCCAGAAAAGGGGCTCAGCCCCACCACGGCGTCCTCATCATAGGCCTTCCAGGCTGGCCTGGCTGTACACTTCCATGACGATGGCTCCTGCTGTGGAGTCCAGGGTCAAGACCAGCCTAGAGCTCAGGACCTCTGAGCCTGAGGCAGGGCAGGTTCTGGGAATGTTCTGGGCTGAGTTACAAAAGTCCCACAGTTTCCTGCCCTGTGGGCTGGGTTGCAGTGTGCTTGGCAGAGACGCAGGGGACCAAGATGGGCAGCCCCACGTTGCACTCCAAGGGCTGAGGTCCCAGACCACTTGGCATGGACAGAAGGAGGGCTCCACCTGAGGTCCTCCTGTGTCAGCGTCCAGGGCTGTTGTGACCAGTGACACAGAGAAGCAGCTTAAACCACAGAAATTTCCCTCTCACGGTTCTGGAACTGGACATCAGGCTGGCACAGGGCTGCGCTCCCTCCAGGGGCTCCAGGGGAGGGTCTGTCTTTGAACCTGTCAGCTCCCTGGGCTTGTGGCCTTGACACTCCAGTCTCTGCCTCTGTCATCATGTGGCCTCTCCTTGTGTGTCTGTGTATCTCCTCCTCTGTCTCTTACAAGGACACTGTCATTGGACTCAGGGCCACCTGATGACCCAGGATGTCTAATCTCAAGATCCTTAATCACATCTTCAAGGACCCTGTTACCAAGTCAGAGCACATTCAAAGGTCTGGGGGCAAGGAGGGGACACAGCTTTGAGGCCACATCCAGCCCCCATATCTGTGTCCCTCTAGCTGGATATGGACATCTCTTCCTAAGGCCAGGCTCCTATACTCTGGTTTCTCTTCAGATCACATAAATCTTTCACCTTTTATTAAGGCCAGGCTCCTGGACCCGCTGAGCTGGCTGGCGGTCACGTGTCACCCCAGGCCCTGTCCCAGACAGCTCTTGCCTCGTGCCCCACGCTGCTCCCATCCATGACCAAATGCAAGGGCTGGGGTACAGACCCCTCTCTCTGATGCGTGACACTTCCTGGGGGTTCAGGAAGCTGCTGCGCTGACATATGGACTCTAGTCCCTCGGCCCCAGGGGGTACCAAACAGGCTGACCACTCCCAGAAGGAAGGCTTTGACCTGGAAGGCTACTGGGGGCATGACTGAGACACACAGAAACATGAGGGGAAGCAAACCCGAGGAGCAACACCTACCTTCATAGTGGGGGTCCATGCGGAGCCCCTCCGGGTTGACCCAGTGCTGGATGAAGATGTACATCACGATGACAATGACGCAGAGCACACCGGCAAAGGCAGAAACCACGGAGCTGAAGAACCACCTGCAGGAGAAGCAGACAGGGCTCAGAGCATGTGAAGGCTACGCTGCCAGCAGTGACCAGAGTCCGGTGTGTTCGCCCAGCATACCATGACTGCTGCTCGTGTCGCATCATGAAGCTTAGCCCTTTCTCCTCCCGCCCTCTGTCTTTGGAGCATTTCTTTCAAGTGCCCTATGTGACATCACTGATTCGTGACCACCACTGATCACGCCTACAGTCTTATGGCCTCACAACATACAAATGTGATCTCATTTAATCCCCTCAAGAGGCTGCGAGGAGGGTACCAACCCAGCTCACAGAGAGGGAAATCGAGGCTCAGAGAGGGGGTGTTAGCTGCCCAAGCAGTCTGGGCCCATGTATATCACCAGTGTAGGCTTCTACCACATCCCAGCCTGAAGCCTGTGGCTGCCTGCCTTTCCCATACCCACTTGTCCAGCCGAGGGCTCCCTCCCAGGCACGACTCCCTCGGTCCTCCCCTCAGCCCTGTAACTGTGGAAAGTGAGCCCTTATGGGCTCTGAACCCCGAGTTCATGACCTTTGCAGTTGAACAGAAACTCCATGGGACCAGGTGGTAAGCTCCCTGAGGCCATCTTACCCTCAAGGGCACTGGACTTGGAAGCCAAGGGTGCACCATGAAGGGTGCTCAGATGGCATGCGGGCTCGCTGCGGCTGGTCTCGGCACACACAGGAAGGCCCGGAGGAGCCTGACCTCTGTGCCTGCAGACGGCACATCTTTCCGAGGCCCATGGGTACACCTGTGTCACACACACCTGTGCCACACACAGATCAAAACCGCTCCTGCCCCATATCTGTGCTCAGGACAGAGAATGATCTATCCATCCAAAAAGCAAATTCTGGGTAACACTTCTTGGAGTATGCTTTCACTAAAACGTCTTCCATTAGTCCTTGTGCTGTTCTAATTTTTAAATAGAAACGATTCCTCTACATTTTTAATGTTAAACGATGTCTTTTGTTCACCTAAAAGTTAGTGATTCCATGATTCTTTTATACAACTTCTTTTTTTCCTTCTTTCCTCCATTTACTCAGTAAATACATTAAGGAAGGTAACCATTTCCTGAAAAGCCCAGAATCAAGTTGTAGCTTTCAGAAGACATTTTTCTTCATAATATTGACTCTTCTCATTTAAAATCCCATTGCAAGTATGACCCTTAAAACTTAATTCTTCAATAAGAACAATGATTGCTAATACTTATTATATGCCGGGCTCTCTTTGAAGCCCATTACATACATTTACTCCTCAGAACAATCCTAAGACAGGTGTTTTGGCATTCTCTTCCCCCCTTTTTTTTTTGTGAGGGCAGTGTCACTGGCCTTCATATGTGGGACCCGAACAGGGGCCGCTGGCTTCCCAAGCCAGCGCTTAACCACCTCGCCACTCGGCCGGCCCTGTGTTGGCATTCTCACTCTACAAGAGAGGAAACTGAGGCACAGAGTCAAATAACCCAAACTTGTCCAGCTAGAAAGGGCTGGAGCTGACCACTGATCCTTGGCTGGCTGGATCCAGGGTCTGTGTAGCAATCCTCTAGCACAAACTGGGTATGGCCAAGAGCAGGCCCACTGTGTGTGATGATGTGAATCTCTCTACCAAAATGAAATGCAGAACTTTAGTAGGGAGTACAGATTGAACCACAAAACTTTTGTTCCTCTAAGAACAGCATGCCAGCTTTTCAATTTAAAAAATGTATTACCAAGTATCTCTGCAGCTGGCCAGATCTTCCTAAGCTGATAAGAAAATTTCCAGAGCAGTGACTCACCAGCACCATCATTAGGATTCAAATCTCCCCTTTGTCATGGAGCAAGAATACAATGCAGGTCAACTCAAGAAAATAAAGTGTTCACAGAGGAAGTACCCAGAGCCATTTATCATGCATTCCAGGGCCTCACAGCCCCCTCTGTAATTGTCTAACTCCTGACCCAGTTTCTTTTTAGTATGAAAATGGAATCACTCAAGTGAGATAAACCTTCAGAGCATTGTTGAAAATATATTAAATGCAGAGATATCCCAGATCCTTGTTCTAAGTGTTAAAAATATATTAGCATGCAGAGGAAAAAAACTCACAGACACATTCTATTATGTTCTAATGAGTTTTGCTTCCCCCTTTTGGATAATGTCTTCAGTTTCTTCTGAGACCCTTCCTTTGTAGCCATGTGGTTCTACTGCCATTTCCTTCCTTTTGAGACTCCAGTGCCAAGCCATTCTCTTCTGCACCGAGGCAAGGGACCTTTTTATACTCGGGTGAAGGAAGAGTACTCGTAAGTTTTCATCTGATAACTTCGATAGGTTACTTCTCCTTCTTGAGTGTAAACAGTAATTTCCATTGGGACATATATTCCACAATTGACCCCATCTTGCTTATCCGAGAACTGAAACTGCTTTTGTTCACTTTCCATACTGCTGCCCATCCTTCCAGGACTTGGAAAAATGGTGGCCATGCCCCCATGCCAAGCCTCACTTGCTTTGCCTTGGGAATGGCCAAAGTCAAGCTTAAAATCCTGCACACAGGCCACACAGGGTTTCAGAGGTGAATCCACTCACTCTGCAGGTTGCTGCCCTTGGCCAAATGCAGAAACCTGTCTTCTTCCTGGCCCTGCACGTTCTCGCAGCCCGGGTCGCCATGTCTCACCAGACACCTGCACAGCCCCAGCGTTGTCAGCAAGGATACGTACGAGGAGAGGACAACGAGAGCAGCACAGGGGCCGACGATTCCAGGCCAGTGTCTACAACTTCTCGAAGTTTCTTTACACAAATCTTTAGGTGGAGGGCTAAAATTCTCAGAGGGTGAAGTCGGTGTGGAACTCAGCCCTGGGTAAGCCCCTCCGTGGTCCCTCTGAGGTGTGTCTTCTGGGTGACCCTGTGAAGGCCGAGTCTTCTGTGAATGCAGGTCGTCCAGGGCCTGGGCCTGGGCTGCCACAGATACAGGGGACACAGACCATGGCCCCCAGACCTGGCTCTGGACTCCAGGAGCCCAGTGGTGCAGCGAGCAGCTCCCTTCAGATGGTGGGATCGCCCCCACCCCCGAATCCTCAGAATCATCTTGGTCCTGTTGTCCGGACAGAACCACCTTCTCCCCTGGTGCAAGAGGTGAGGTGGGCCCGCAGAAGGGGTGGGAACAGGCGTCCATTGAAAAGGGCATGCTTGGTCCTCTGCACTCGAATGTCTGCAAAGAATCGTTTCCTTCCTTGATTCATATTTTAGTTTGCACCACAGCCTCGCTAGCATTTAATCTGGCACCATTCCTCATTCTCTTGTCCAGACCTGTCTCAGGGCATCTGTTTATACTTTCTCACCTCTTTTGGCCTAATTATTTCCTAAATGCACTTGCTCTCCTTGCTTTCTCTGCCTGATGGATGAAGGGGCAGGAAGTAACTGGGGGCAGAGGCTGGCAGTCACCATGGCTCTCATCCTCACTTTCATCCCCCAGTCCTTGAACACACAGTGCCCCTTCCTGTCCGTGTGCTCCTGCCAAAGAAAGCCAGCCTCTCCTGGCTGTGTGCCGGGCATGTACTCTGTCCTTCCAACCCTGCCCATGGCCATGGGTATGGCTCCTGGGACTCAGGGTCCTGCTGGGAACCCCCCGCTCAGCCTGCTCCGTGTCTGGAGCTGTGGCCAGCAGGGCAGGACACAGCCCTCACCTATTCCCCAACAGCTGATCAGACCTCGGGGTGACCAGCCAGCCCTAAGGAGCTCATGCAGGGGATAGACTGTGCCAGTATGAGAACTGGGGTTCTGCCCTGCCCTCTGGGGCCCATCTTCTGTAGGGGCAGAGGTAGGACAAGGGTTCCCAGGTCCCTTCCAGTAACACAATTCTGATTGGGTTTTTCTAATTACGGGATCTTTGGATTTCCTTCTGCTCAAAGCAGCGAAGTTTCTTTCCATGCAGGCACAACTGAGACATTTCCCACACCGTGTCCCTCGCTTTGTTGCTGGTAGGGCAATTCGCACCTTTGCTGCCAACCAGGGATGAGCCATGGAGCCCCCTCTGCCCTCCACCTGGACCACAGCTGGTAGGCCATGCTACCTGCCAGCAAATGCCTCCCCTTTCCAAGAGCGGTGCAGATTAACAGGGAGGTGATTTGTCTCTCCTGGTGACATGCGGCTCTTCATGGCCAGCAGAGCTGCCTGACCACCTGGTGAACTACAAGCCCTGCAGCCTGAGCTTGCAGAGAAAACCCCTCCTATCCATGGCTGGACACTTCATCCGGGCACAGCCCTTGGGCTATACCCTCTGTGCTCGGGCCTTAGGGCCCTGGTGGGCAGAAGGCAGAGCGACCCAGGCCAGCGGAGTAAGGACTCGTCAGCCCGGCCCAAGCCCCATGGACAGGGGCTGGCTCCTCGCCAATCCTAACGGGGTCTCCAACAATTTACTTTGTGAGGACGGGCTTGACATGGCTTGTGCAGGGACAGTCCCACCCAAACATGTCTCAGAACCAGACCAGGACACCAGAGGGACATTGAGTGTGGCTGTGCTGCGGGATGGGACACACGTGTCACCCATGTTGTCCCTCCCCCAACCCCTCACCAGTAATTCCTGCTCCCCACGCAGTTGTTCATCCATAGGCAATGATGGTCGAAGCCAGACACGCATTTGTTGCACGCATGGCAATGCTTTGCTTTCACGTTCCTGGGAAAAAACAGTGGGGAGGGGCAGCCTGTCAGCAACATGTGCAGGAGAGGGATGGGGTCAGAGCCCCCATCCACCTGTAAGGGGACAAAAGGGCAGCAGCCGCCCGAGTCAGAGTCAGAGAGGACCTGTGCCCGAGCGGTGGCGTGCCTTTCCTCGGACATGTCTGCCACGTGGAGCCAGGGTTTGAGGCCTGGAGGCCAGGCTCCTATCCCACCATGACCACCAGACCTCCCTCCTAAGCCACCCACTGAGGTTCCCAGGATCGCTAGAGACCCCTGGGTTTTATCTGCCCTGTGATCTGGTGGGGCAGAGGCTCCTCTGAGAAACCCCAGTGAAGACAGTGCTCTCCGGCCCCTAAGATGGGTCGGGAGGACTGTGTCCGAGGTCACAGCACCAGTCAGTGCACAACACACATGCAGGCCCTAGGCAGCCACTCCCCCTCTGAGCCCAGCCCCTGCTTCTGTGGGGCACAGCATCGCAGTGACCCTCCCGAGTGGATGGGGGCCATTGCTGTCACCCGGCCCCACTCCCGGCACTCACACTTCGGTGCCACACAGGTGGCAATACCGATGCTCCATGTTATTACAGCCCTGCTGGGAGTGATCAAAAGGCGGCCATGGTGATCCCTTGACTTTGATACGGACGCTGGCTTCAGCTGGATCAATTGACATTGTTATAATATAAATGATAAAGTGGAAAACAAATATCCCACCGGTCACCTGTGGATGGTGTGTCAAGGAACTACTCAGTCCTTGGCCTGTTCAGTACGGCGCCATGTGTCTGGACCCTGGTGTGTGGCCAGGGGCTGGGGGCCCGCCTAGTGGCAGGGACCCGAGACAGCCTCTCTCTTTCCCATTCCTCGCTCCAAGAAGCCCAAGTGAGGGCTGTTGGGTGAAAACCCTCACCCTGGAACCAGGGCCACACAAGGCAAAGCATTGTTCACCTGAGGGTGTGCCTCCCACTTGCCTCTCTAACGGAGTGGGAAAGTCCTGTGTGAGCAGGTGGACACTAGGCCACATGCTGATGTTTGTCCTTGGGTGGGTGGGGACAGCAAAAACCTTCCCACAGCATTGGTGGCATTCTGAAGAAAGCTTATTTTCAAGAAAAAAAAACAGGAGAGAGGAGGACTCACACACCCAGTCAATTGTCTTTGAGGTGAGTGGGCTGTCTCCCCACAGGACCCCACAGGCTCTCGCACGCTCCCACTCCCTCCAGAGCAGAAGAAACCAGCCCTCACATCCTGTCTCTGAACGCTGAATGCAAGTCAGTCTCAGTGTGCGGTCATCTGGGTTCTCAGAGCCTGTGTGGATAAGGACCCATTACAGACATCCATAGTGTGCGAGAAGCCTGAGTGGGGACTGCTACTGACCAAGGTTGCTCATCCTTCCCTCATCCTCTAGGCGCCAGCCACCGGGTCCAAACCCCGGGTCCTGGGTGCCCAGTGTGGGTGTGGAAGCTGCAGGACCAGGGCTGGGGTGAGGGGGAAGCTGAGATGACCCAGAACTCTGAAGAGGGTGGGCTAAAGCCAAAAACCAAGAGAGTCAGACAAAGCCAGGGGAGAAGCTGGAACGTGGTGAGGGGAGGGGGCTGACAACCAGCCAGGACCTGGGGGGCCTCTGCGGGGACAGGACTGACCAGACCCCTCTGGTGCCATGTGGGGGACAAAGTGAAACGCAGACCCTTCCCAAGGCCTTGGAAACCTGAAGGGCTGGTGGAGGTAAGGCCCGAGCCGAAGCCAGCGTCAGCCATGAGAACTCCATGGCTGACTTGCTGCACTGCATTGCTGTTGAGCAGAATGAGGCCAGGCCCCTGGACCCCTGGACAGGGTATGGGGCAGCGGGGAAGGTGCTCAGTGGCTGGGCCAGGCCTTACGGTCATGGCTGGTGACACTAACATGGGCCTGGCATGCTGGTTCCCCTTACACCTGATCCCTGAAGCCCGAGGTTCATGCCAGATGCACATGGCACTGTTTTTGTGGTCACGGGGGCAATAGGAACACATCCTGACCAGTGGGCAGGACACAGGTGGTGATAGCACTGGACAATGAGAAGTAGCACTGTGGCCCAGATGCGGCACCTTCCTGTGCAGAACTAGGCCCTTGTGAGAAAATGGGGGGCTAGGTGTCCAGCGGGACAGTCTGGGGGGATGGGTGGGTAAACAGGAGGGGGGAAGGGTGGCCAGATGGGGCCTTCCTCTGGGCCCCCGGGGAGGTTGGGACTGAGAGGTGTCACCCGAGCCTTTGGTGCCCCCAACACTGGGCTCCCACACGAGACAACTGCCAGGGAGTTGCATGGCCAGGACTCAGACCCTCAACCTCAAAGTGAGGTGCAGGCACCTGACCTTGGCCTGCCTGGACAGCCCTGGATAGCCCCATGCAGCCAATTTTACTGAGCTGTGCGAAGCCAGCAAGTCTGTGGACAGATCTCCCAGAATGCATCCCTCCAGAACAAAGAGCTGAGGCTTCCAGAGGGAGGGCACCCCAAGATGCTAGGGTGGCGTCCCACCCAGATGCAGTGCGAGAAGCTGTCCACAGCCCCTGGGACATAGAGCTGTTTAAAGTGAGAACATGAGTACCCAGGGCACCTTTTGTGGAAAACAGCGCACCCGCTCGCCTGACCAAACGCATCAGCCAGCAGCTCAGCACTCAGCCTGGTCCTGGTCAGCCCTGCACACGCAGGTCACCCACAGGAATGACACTGCTGACCGAAAGTCAGCCACATATCGCTCAGGGTAACCTGGCCATTGACACTCAGTGACCTTCCTTCCCTGAGGGTGGGCTGGACAGAGGGTGGATGCCAAACTCCAATGCCCTGCTTTCCCGTCAGAGACAATTCAACCTGCAACATCTCAGGTTCAAGTTCCTAATAAAGAGAAGAAGGAAGGGGGTTCGAGATCACACTATCACTACAAATCAGGAGGCCCCTGACCCGCCCTGATGCTCCTTAGGAGCTGTTCTGGGAACAGGCTGGAATGTTCCCTAACAACAATCTGTGTTTAGTAGATGAACAGCATAGGGGGCCAGCCCAGACACGCCCCTCTCACTGCTGATCTCTCCTGCTTGCCACAGGGAGAGGAGGGGCAGGGCCCACAGCAGGGATCCCAGGGCCACAGTCACACCCTGGGGCCTGGCCAGCCCTGGAGTCTCAGCCCAGCTTCCCCACCATGTGCCTGGGTTCACTTTGCCTCTGGCCACAACACAGGATGTCAGGTTAATAAAGTTCAATCCGATTCCAGTCTCTTGGGCACAATGCCTTGTGCAGATCAGGCAGCCAAGACAAACACTGACTCAGGGGTCGCCAACCTGGACGTTGACGTCTACCTTGCAGAGAGGTTCGCCTTCGCTGTCCTTTCCCTGCTTCCACTGGGGGATCCGACCCTGCCCTCCACAGGGCTGCAGCCCAGGGTCCCTGCAGGTGCCCAGTGATGCTGGCACCCTTCAGTGGCCAGAGTATAGCGCCCAAGTGCATCTGCAGAGGTCTGAGGGACAGCGGCACAGGCGTGGTCAGCAGCAGGAGAGCGGAAGGAAAATGTGTCCTAAGGCAGTTGAGCTCTGGACAGCCAGAGAAGCCGCACTGCAGCCACCACTTAGGGCAAGTGGGAGGGGTATCACAGAGTGGACGCTGAGCCCCTGGGGGTGGGGACGGCCAGGGCAGGTGTGGGCAGGGGGTGAGGTGAACCCGGCCTCATCACTGTGCTGCTCAGCGCAAGCCCTGGACAGCGCTCCCCTTGGAAAAGATGGGGCCAAAGAGAAAGGAAATGATGGGTTATAACCCAGCACATGAGACCCACAGTTAGGGGTTGAACTGGGTCCCAGAGGACACTGAAGTACTAACCCTCAGGACCTGCGAGTGTGACCTTATTGTTCAGATGATAAGTTCGCTGGGTCCTAATCCATGTGACTGGTGTCCTTATAAGAGGAGGAGATTAGGACACTGACATGCACAGGGGAATGAGTACAGAAGGATAGACAGGGAACTGCCATCTACTAGCCCAGGGACACCTTAGGCCATAGAGCTGGGAGAGAGGCCTGGAAAGGGTCCTGTCCTGGTGACTTCAGAGGGAGCATAGCCCTGCCCCCACCTTGACCTCAGACTTCTGGCCCTAACGGAGTATATTTCTTTGATTAAGCCACCCAGTCTGTGGCACCTACTAGGGCAGCAGCCAGGGGAAACAGGCAGTACAGCTCATGCTGCCACCAAGGGGCTGCTGGCCTGGCTACCACCTACAAAAGGGCTCACATCACAAGAGGACCGAACAACAGACATGGACTCCAAGCCGCCCTCAAGCACACTGCAGAGCTGTAAAGGCAGATGTCTCCTGGTGCCCCACAAAGCACGGCCACCTGGGAGGACCTCAGATGCGAACCTCCATAGCCAGCCGTGTGAGAGCTGACCTGGAAAGTCTGAACTGGGGACAGGGCTCCACAGCACACCCCTGACAGAGCCTGGGCTGAGCAGACGTGAGCTGTACGTGCTGCAGTCCTTCCTTATTAAACTCACTTTTCCTTGTTGGATAACACGCACCGACCCCATACATCCTTGGGAAAGCTGCAGTGGTCCAGATCTCCACCTCACCCAGTGCCTTGGCCCCCTGCACCCCTCCTCGCCAGGCGCAGTCTCCCTACACCAAGGGCAGGTAAGAGGCGACACTGCCGTGTGAGCATCTGCACGTTTAGCCAGGACCGTGAGCCAGTGACTCACATGGAGCACAGGTGTGTGTGTGGGGGTCTGGCTCCGTGATATGGGGGTGCTCAGGGTGGGGAGTGGGAAGCGGGAGACGACACCCGTGGATGACTCAGTGTGGAGGATGGAGCACAGGAGTTTCTCTGCCTGAGACCAGCTGCTCTGGCCCCTCCCCACCCCAGACCACAGACACGGACTTCCCCTGTAGAAGGATACAGCGTAGGTGATGTCCTGCCACTGGGGGGGCAGCATGGGGATGAAGACACAGAAGGTGCCCAAGACAAAGATCAGGAACATGGCCCAAGGCACCACCTGGTAGAGACTGAAGGGCTTTGACCAGCCGTTCACTCTGGACCAGTGAGGTGGCAATGTCCCATTCAAGATGCTGGTCACATTGTCTGGGATGACACGTTTCTGGCTTCTGCGGCAGCAGTCCATCTGTAAGACAGAGGAGGGGAGCGTGGCAGATGATGGCCTTTCGGCCCGTAGGCTGGCGTGGCTGGGAGATCCCAGAGGCAGAGACCCACCACCCGGCATCCCCCGGGCCATCTGTTCGAGGCAGAGTTGGCATTGTTGGACTGGAGTAGGCAGGAGGCCCTGCATGGGAGATCAAAGGGAGGCCTGCAGCGCCTACCCGGGCCACAGCCATGAGGTAGCTGTGGAAAATGGAAGGGGCATCCACTCAACAGGACCGAGGGGTGGACAGGGGACAGTCAGCAGCAAGGGCACTGACTGACTGAAGACCTGTCAGTGTGGGTGGAAAACCTACATAAGCATGAGGTCCTCACCCTGGGGAAACTGAGGCCATGCACAGAAAGCTACTTCTGCTGCTGTGGCCCTGAGATGTATCTGACTGAGATGCACCCTCAGAATTCTTCCTGAAAGTGTCCCCCGGGCTGGCTGAGTGCCTCAATTGGGTAAGAGTGTGACCTCTGAACAACAGGGTCAGTGGTTTGATTCCCACATGGGCCAGTGAGCTGCGTCCGAGCTGAGTTGCCAACTGGTGGCATGATGGCTCAGCTTGTGAGAACACGTACTCCTAATAACAAGGTAGCTGGTTTCCCTCCCATATGGGATGGTGGCCTATGCCCACCCACAACTAAGATTGAACACAGCACCTTGAGCTGAGCGGCTGGATGGCAACTGGACTTGGATCTTAGCTAGCTGCGCCCTCCACAACTAAGATTGAAGGACAACAACTTGGCTGTTCCCCTTCCCCGATTCCCTAACACTCTTCCCCTCCTCCAATGCCCCACTAAAATCTTTAAAAATTACAGGGCTGGCCGAGTGGCTCAGTTAGTTAAGAGCTCACTCAAGAGTGCGAGCTGAGCTCTGAGCAACAGCAGTTCGATGCCCAACCTGAGCTAAGCTGCCGTTAAGCTGCTAACAGGTGGCAGGATGGCTCAGCTAAAAATAAACAAACAAATTTTCCTCAAGCACAGAACAAGAGACCTCGTTTACAGAGCGTTCTGTGTTAGTACTTCTCATGAGACAGGGAAGATCTGCCAACCTCCAGGTATGCTGGTGTCACCCAGTATAGCAGTTGGGAGGGACGATGGCTCTTTCTGTCTTGAGGAAAGAAAAGGACATGACGACGGGGAAAATTCCGAGGCAGTGAAGGTGTGGGGGACAGGGACCATATCAGGACAGTACCCACTGCCGCCCACAGCCGGCAACAGCAGCTGACCAGTAGGCTCACCCTACAGCCCCCCTGGTCAGGCCCCAGCAGTGAGGTCAAGGGAAGAGCGCTTCTCCACACCTCCTGGCACATGGTTTCACATTGCTGATGCATGTGAACACACACATCATCCCATACACACATCCCACAGCACAACACACCTATCACACCACATATACCCTCCACTCACACACACGATACACGCACCACATACACATAGATACCACACACAAACACCTCACCACCCAAACACCACAGACACCACACACACTACACACATACACTCAACATACCCACACCACACACAGATACACCAAATACCACACACACATGCTACACACACCACACACACAAACACCATATACACTCCACACCACACACAGTCTCTTTCTCTCTCAAGTTTCTGGAATCATTTCTCACTTCTGACCCCTTGCTTGCTGTTTCCTTGGCCTGGACTCTTGACCCTCCTCTCTGCCCCTCCCCTAGCTCTCACATTTTGTGCCCTTGTCCTAGCGTCCCTTCCTCTCCATGTCCTCCCAGACAGCCCCACCAAGTCTGAGTTGGGCCCTTTCCTTTATTCCTTCCATGGATTTTTAAAAAGATTTTTTTGGACTATTGGGGGAGGGGAACAGCGTTGGGGAATTGGGGAAGGGGAACAGACAAGTCTCTGTCTTTTAATTATTCAGTCTAGTTGTGGAGGACGTTGCTTCACTGGTCCACATTGGTATCGTCATTGCACTTTTCCCAGATGAGGCAGATTGGTCTCCGGCCTCTGGATGTCGCTCACCACAGCTATTGGCAGCTCACGCTGGCTGCCGGCTGCTCACTGTAGCCTATGTCAGCCCACTGCAGCAGGGGCTGCAGCCTACACCGTGGCTGGGGCTCGCACAGCCCAGCTCCAGGTGGAGCTGTTGTTAGCTGTAGAGGGCAGTGTCACTGGCCCTCACATGTGGGATCCGAACCAGGGCCGCTGGCATCCCAAAACCAGCTCTTAACAAATGTGCCACTCGGCCAGCCTTCCATGGATGTTTTAATTAATCCCAATTTGTCCCAAGGACTGGGAACATCAATGATGTCCTTTTAGGGCAGACTTCTAGTGTTGGAATCAGGAAATTTGCCCTGTTTGGGGCTATATGGTGCCTGGCTCCCCTTTCTGCCCATTTCAGTTCCTGCCTCTTGTTTTTCATTGTCCCTAATCTTGATAGTCTATCTGTGTTTTTGCCCACGATGCACCGACACTGGAATGACCCCACAAGATGGTCCTCACCTCTAGGCCCCCAGACCCCCAACACAACCATGGCCGACATTGACAGAGCTTCGCCAAGCTGGCCCATGGTTATGGAGGGAGGCAGAAGGGGTGGTTTAACCAATGGGCGGGCGACCACCCTGCCAGCACCTCCTGCCTCTCATCAATCAGGTATAGAAACAGCCCCTTCTCACACTGTGACTGTCTTCTCCTGGAACAAGGCATACTGGCACACCAGCATGCACGCTGGGGATGCTGCCCTGGGCACCCCCGTCAGCATCTTTATGACACCCTGACCTCTGTGCCTACATTTTCACCTCACCATGGGACACAGATCCCAACAGCTCTGAGTTTTTATTCTGCTCTGAGTCTTGCTGGGTGCTGCTACCTTCATAGACCTCCAGAGGTTAAAGTGGCTGGTCCCCGGGTGAGAACAGAAGGAGGAAGTAAAGCACCTACCTCCCTCGCCGTCAGAACCCAATCTTCACAACTATCAAAAACGTCCCAAATGAACAGAAAAAATGAACAGAAAGCTTCTGTTCATTCAAGCTTCTTGTTCAGCTCAGGCCAAACTGAGGAGGACAGCCCAGGCAGGTCCTCAGAACCTTCCTGGTTGACACGCCCAAGATACCTCATAAAGACAATGGCCCAGCCCCCTGGATACGCCCAACTGCCAGGTGTGGGGGAGGGGAGGCTGGGTAGGGAAAGCCCCCTGGACACCTCCCACTGCCAGGTGTGGGGGAGGGGAGGAAGGGTAGGGACAGCTCCTGGACAGGCTCCACTGCCAGGTGTGAGGTCAGGCCCAGGCCCTCTGGAGACACTGTGGAGAACGTGTGGAGGCCCACAGATCAGGCAGACGTGGGGGGCAGTGGGGCAGAGTCACCCTTCGCCACCTAACTTGATCCATTTTACATGGCCCTCAGTCTTGACTTTCTATCACTTTCTATCACAGCCCCTCTGTGACAAAGTGGTCAGCTCATGCCGCCCCCCTGTCCTTCTGCTTCAACAGCTCACGGTGCCTGAAGAATCGATCCTTTCTGCGTCACACCTGACCCCATCAGCTGCTTTTGCTTCAGGCGCCCAGACTCGCACACACTGTCACATTCTGGGACAGACCGGGGACCACAGCACAGACACACAGCCACCTGAGCCTGGAGGCCCTGTGGGTTGCCCCATTGGTGGCCACAAAAGGGCAATGGCAGAAGAAGCAGAGAGTGAGGGACACATGGATACCTTGTGCTGAAGGGGCAGGGTCACATGCCAGGGTTTTCTCCCAAGGACTGCGAGCCGGAGGCGTCACAGCACCCTTCCTCCTGCCCTGCTTCCTGCCTCAGTGTGTCAATCCTTCAGCTCTGGAAATTTCTGGTTCCTGTCTGTGGGGTCCAAGGACTCCTACCAGAAGGCCCCGAAATGTAGGCCAATCACCAATCCCTTCCTTGGTGGGACTGGGAAGGTAGACGAAGTGAGTCCCTTCTCCTTCAGCAGAGGTGGCTTCCTGAGGGCTCCACCAGCCCCTGGCACCACGAAACTCGCTAGGGAAGACACGGGAGCCTGGGCAGCAGAGGGCTGCCTGTGCTTCTCCAAAATGTGCTGTGTGCGGCCCTACTGCCAGGTGCCTGTGGTGGCCAGGGATGTCTGTCTCCCAGTGGACAGCTGAGCCCAGCCATAGAGAGTCACATGACAAAGAGAAATGGGCAGGTCATGAGGCCTGCCAGGGGCCGTTTGGAGGGAAGGGGCTCTTCACAAGTTAGGGTTCATGTCGTGTGACACGTGGTCACGACAGCCTCTCTGGAGAGCCAGGGACATCTCCACTGGGCAGGGAACCAGGCCCACAGGGCTGGTGCCGAGACTGACCTCTGGTCATGGTCAGTCCACTCCGTGCAGCCACCTGGCTTCGCCCTCACCTGGGCTTCCATTTCCTCACACTGAGGCAGTGCCATCCTAAAGGGCAGCAAGAGCAGAGCATCATTGGGGTGACACGGATGCTTATGCTGGAAACGGGCTGACCATGGCTAAGCGGGAGGAGACAGGCCCGGGAGGCTCTCCAGGGATCACTAGCCTCTCAGGCCCCAGGGGATGATGGGGACCGGGAGCTGAGTCACCAGGCCACTGTACACCGTACAGGGCCCCTGGACACCAGTACTGCCTGTGGGCAGGCCCGGGCAGGACTGAGCTGGCACCAACAGAGCTGCACTGACCTCCACCCAGAACTGCATCCAAGTGAGGTAAGAACTCAAAGATGCCCAAAGCTGACCAGGCAGCCACCAGGACAGCCAGGCACTGCTGTCCATGGTGCTGCCCTGGCCAGGCCCTTGTTATCAGGCTCCCACCAGGTGCCAGGCCAACGTGCTACCAAAGAAACCCAGTGCAGACGCTCAGGCTGCCTGACTGGGCACAGAGCCCTGAGGATCCAGCCAACAGCACATGGAGGCAGAGGCTGTGATCCCCAGTAACTAAAACCCAGGGTATGGCACCCCTCAGAGAGGGAGGTCCATCTATGTCACCTTCACTTTCAACAGGACATCACTTTGAGAAAATCATGGCTTGTGGATGGCAATGTCACAGCTCCTGTGCACAGTGATGCATCGCTCCACCTCTTGGTCAGTGTGGTCTTCACCTTTCCTTTTTAAAAAAAATTCGTTTCAGGTACAAGACAGCGCAACAGTGATACTTTTCACCCCTCAGAAAATGACAACACCCCTGCCCCCAATCCACCGCCCCACTCCCCCCCCACATCATACATATTTATTATAATTCCATTGATGCTCTTCCACACTATACTCCACATCCATGACTATATATGTATATATAAATTAAATTATAGTTGACATACAATATTATTCAACACCAGTTTCAGGTGTATAATGCAGTGGTCAAGCCTCTACACCGTCCACAAAGTGGCTTCCCTAACAAGACATGTGACCATCTGACACGCTAGAAAATTTTTACATTATTAATTATATTCCCCGAACTGCTTTCATATCCCTGTGGCAATATTGTAGTTACCCCTCTATGCTGTCTAATCCCTTCCCCTTCTCCCTCATGGCTCAACCCCCCTCCCAACTAGCAACCATCAGTTTTCCCTCTGTATCTCTGACAGTATTTCTGTTTACTTTGCTCATTTATTCAGTTCTTTATTCAGATTCCAAATATAAGTGAGGTCATATGGTATTTGTCTTTCTGCGACTGACTTATCTCACTTAACATAATGTCCTCCATATCATTGCAAATGGTAAGATTTCATTCTTCTTTAGAGCTGAGTAATATTCCATTGTATACATGGAACACAGTTTCTTAATCTAGTCGTCTGCCAATAGGCATTTCGGTTGTTTCCAAGTCTTGGCTATAGGAAATAGCACTGCAATAAACACAGGGGTGCATATATTTTTTTTGAATTAGCCTCTTGGGTGTCTTTGGATAGATTCCCAAGAGTGAAACTGCTGGTTCATAAGGTAGTTCCATTTCCAGTTTTTTGAGATACCTCTATACTGATTTCCATTGGCTGCACCAATCTGCAGTCCTACCAACCAGTGAACCAGGGTTCCCTTTTCTCCACAAGTCTTCAAACTTCTTGAAAGTGCTTTCTGGTAACTGAAGATGAACGTCGTCTGTCTTCTGCACAGAACTTGCATCTCCAGACAGGTGTGCAGCCCATGAATGGTGCAGGGAGCCACCCATCTGTCACTCTAGAGGCTGGTGGCCTGAACACCAGGTGTCCCCAAGGCTGATGGGCCCCAGGGGAGCTCCTGAGTGACACTGAAGGAGGCTATAGGATGGTGGGGGGGGCTGCAAGGCACCCCAAGTCCACAGGCAGTGGTCTCCTGACTGACCCTCTACTGCTCACGCCTTTAGGTGAGCCAAGGTGACCTCTAGTGCTCACGCCTTTGAGAAATGGCACTCCCTTCGGGGACCTCTTTCCTTCATGGAAATAACTTTAGAAGCTGCAAAATCAGGGCCTGCTCACTGTATAAACATTAGGAAATAGAGATCAGAACAGAGAACCTGCAGAGGGCCTCCCTGGGCAGAGACGCATACAGGGACTTGACCACAAGTGACAGCCAGTCTTGTCCCCTCAGCGGTTGGCCCTTCGCTCAATGCAGACTCACCCACACTGATTTTATGCAATGGATGACACCCCATCGCCTGTGACTGACCAACACGCCTGAAACTCAGGCTGTCCACGACTTCCTGCTGCCAGAAGTAATGCCCTGTCACCTGTATGCAGTCCTGCTGTGCACACATCTGAGGTCCTGGTGGCTCCCCCTCACTGCAGGGGAGGCAGGGGTGCGGGTAGGGCGGGCCGGCACCTGCAGGATGCACAAGGGCTGATGGAAATGCTCTGGGCTCACAGCGGTGGTGGCTGCACAGCACCGTGAGTGCACCACCACTGAGCTGCATATTTAAAATGGATAATGGTTCGTTTCATGTCGTAAATTTTACTGGCAAAAGACTTCACAGGACACGAAGGCCTTGTGTCTGCTTCCTCCTGTCCTGTTGCTTCCTTCCCTACTGGCCTGGAGCATTCTGAGTGGAAGGCTGTGGGCCCCAGTGTTCCAGGGCCTCCACTGCCTGCTCTGTCTGCCACCTCAGGAGGCAGAGACCACTCCGTTTTGGGAGGCCTGGGCCCTGGGCTGTGCCACAGTCTACTCTGCCGCTGTCACACTGGCACCGACGTGAACTCAGGCCAGTGAGAGGCGAAGGTCCCGGGAGCCATCCTGGCCCAGGATCTGCCCCCTATCTTATGTTCAGGGACCCCCACCTGAGTCCTGGTGGAGGCAGAGCCCATCCCCCACCCCCCAGGCTGGAGACCAGATTCTGCCTCCCCCAGCCTCGCTCAAGTTGAATGCGAATGCAGAGATAAGGGGCTGGGGCGAGGCTGCGGGGCAGTGAGGACTCAGTGGTGCTGCGGCCAGCAGAAGGCCAGCTGTAGGGCTGGGGACAGAGAGCTCTGCTGCCAGCGGTGAGCTTTGCACTCCTTTGCTGAAGCCATTAATATATTCCTTTCCCATTTCCACCAGCCCTAGCTGCTTCCTGATGCTTCATCTGTGACGTGTTTCCTTTCATGAGACATCTGTGGAGGACCTGATCTATTCAGGACAAGGCTTCAGCCAGCCCTTCTCATCCAGGCAGGTAGTGGCCAGCAGGGCCCTGTCCACCAGTGCTCGTGGGTCCAGGCCTTTCACACTGCCCATTGCCTGCCAGTCACACATGTTCTCCCCAAAGACTGACCACCCTGGGAAATAATGGACTCTCCACTTTTATATTTTCACAATGTGGGAACAGAGCAGGAAATTGTGTGGGATGGATGAGACCCCAGACATCACTGTGGGTTTCAAAATCAGACTGGATGTCACGAGACAGTGACCAGGAAGAATGGACACTGTCAACCTCATGTGACAAACTTTTTCCTGAGAAGCTGCTCAAAAGGGGACACCTAGCAGTGCTGTATATAATTCTATGCACTTACAGTCTTTGTGTATATTTTCAAGATCTGTACTTATAGTGTGCAAATATAAGCAGGCATCCAGTAAAAACATCCAGAACAGAAAATGTGTTACAGGTATGTAAGACTTGACCGTGTTACTGGTAGGGCAGCTGACCTCTAAGTCTCCCAATAGGAAGTACCCCTTCCTCAGGCATGTGAACTAACCTTTACTCCCCACCTGTCTGGGGCCAGCACAGGGCACTGCCAGCTCCCCAAGGCTCCGGTGTGGCCCCCATGGTGACTTGCCTCAGAAATGTGGGGGACCAGGGGGCAAAGGACATGCAGTACCTTATCTGCTTCCCCTAGGGGCACTGTGGGGGCATCCACACTGACCACCAGGAAGGGCTGTATTGACACTGCGAGGCTCAGACAGACCACAGCAGCCTCAGAGGATGAGGTCACACCCTTTAGGTAGGATTTCCATGATTCAGGGTTCATGGCCATCTACAGTGCAGCCAAATGACATCAGAGACAATTCACCACCTCCTCAGCTGCTTCCTGCATGCCCAAGGGGACAACACAGAAATCTGTCTCACGACAAGCTCTCTGTACATGCAAATGAAAACTTAGAAAACAACAGCAACAACAATAACAGTAATAATAATAATAATAAAACAATCCAAGACTATCGACAAGGCTAGCTGTTTGTAGAGGCTGAAGGTTCTGGAGACTAAAGAAATTCATATGGGTCTTGGGTCTCTGCTGGCTGCCCACAAACACTGAGGCGAGAAGGGCTTCATGCAAGTGTGGGAAAGATGGGATGTTTCAATGGGTCTGCACATATGGCCCAGGAGCAGCAAGCACCAGGCCAAAGTTGCATGTCTGCATGTCTGCGTCTGTGCTTGCAGCAAAGCCCAGGACTCAGCCAGAGCCATGGCTCCCAGGGTACAGGCCACCCGATCATCTCTCCCAGGGTATGAGCCACCTCCATCTCTCTCAGGGTACAGGCATTCCCCATAATTTCTCCCATGGTACAGGCCACCCCCCATCATCTCTCTCATGGTACAGGCCACCCTACATCTCTCCCAGGGTATAGGCCATCCCATCTCTCCCAGGGTACAGGCCACTCCCCATCTCTTACAGGGTATGGGCACCCCCATGTCTCATGGTACAGGCTACCCCCCATCTCTCCCAGGGTATGGGCCACCCCCCATCATCTCTGTCATGGTACAGGCCACCATACATCTCTCCCAGGTTATGGGCAACGCCCATCTCTCACAGGGTACACTCCCCATCTCTCCCAGGATATAGGCTACCCCCATCTTTCCCAGGGTATGGGCCAGCCCCGTCTCTTCCAGGGTAGGGGCCAGCCCACACCACCCGATCTGTCCCAGAGTTTGGGCCATTCCATTGTCTCCCCCAGGGTACAGGTCACCCAGTCGTCTGTCCCAAGATACAGGCCAATGCATCATTTCTCTTGGGAGCCTACTTCCTGCGCCATTTATCACAAGGTGAATGGAACCAAAAATACTCGTCCTTATTCAGACAACTTTCATCAAACCTCTGTAGCTCATTACTCCGCCCTGTCCCACCAAAAGTCAAGATTTATTCTTTGAAAGAATCATTCAACATTTGTGTTTGGGAACTAAAACTCTAGTTCCCAAGGACAGGAGGAAGCAGACACAAGGCCAAGAAAATTCAAGGAGCCACAAGACAAATGTTTGGTCCCCTTCCTGATGGAGCTCTGACATCTTGGTGGGGTACTGAGGGACCAACACAGCCACTCATTAAACATGGCATCCCTGGGCCAAAGAAGGTCATGTGTACTCCCCAAATAAGGGTCCAGGAGGAACGCACTTGTAAAAAACAGTTCCAGGACTAAAACCAGAAACACTAGAAAGAAACACACGTTTCCAATGTCTAACTTGATGTGGCTGCCAGTATCCTTGGCCTTGTTCTGTCGCCAACCAAGGGCCTCAGGATGCAGCCACTGGGACTCCTCCTGACACACGGACTGCCAGCATCTGATGCCCAAGGCCACAAATTGCTAACACTAACGAAATTCCACTCCAACACTTCACCTCAGTGCAGCCACCTAATGAGGGAGGCCCATCCTCTGTGCCCCATAAGCTCTGGCCCCTGGGGTCTCCAGCTTTCCCTGACAGGAAGCGCTCCTGGCCTCCTCCCAGACTGGCGTGAGAGTGTCTGGGCCAGAGGCCTGGTGCGGCTGCCTTACCCAGGTGGTGCTGGTCCCTGTCTGAGGTGCTGGACAGGGAGCTGAGGTTGGATGAGAGCTGCAAGCCTCCAGCTCTGCCTGTACCTCCTCCAGGTCCTGCAAGAGCTTTGTCATCTCATCCAAGTGCAGGTGGCTATTGTCATGGTCGAGCTCCTTCTCCACTTTCTCTGCCAAACACAGGACAATGGCACATTGGCCCAGGTCACCAGGCATTCTGGAGAGCACTGTGTGCCAGCACTTGCAGTGTGCACCGTGACCTCTCCTTTGTCACTCTGCACACTCAGGACGACCCCTAAGAGGTGAAGCCGGAGGAGCATGAGCAGCTCACAGGATGGGGGATGTGGTGGGAGCTTGCTGGAGGGGGAGGAGGACGACGGGAGAAGTGATGTGCCAACAAGGAGCCAGACGCCACCTCAGTGTGAGCCACTGCATGTGCAGGCCTTGCCCTCCTGTCATACCTACTTGAAAGCAGGACGGTGTGAGCAAGAGGCCTGCAGACACCAGGAACGGGCACCCAGTCGGGGTGGGGACCAGCTGGGCGGGGCAGTGAGCTGGTGAGGACAGGCTGCCCGGCTGGTGAGTCCCGGCCAATCATGGCCCTGCTGCCCATCAGGGAGGTCAACAGCTCACACACTATGACGATCTGCATCCCAAGCACATGGAAGGATACGGCCTATACTAAATGCGGCTCTGTGCCCACCCTAAGAATGTGTCAGAGTGAACCCTGGAAGGGTCTGACGGGTCTAGATTGCCCAACAGCCGGTCTGAGCAAGGTTCACCATGGTTCAAAGGCGTGCGACCAAGTCTAGCACCCACCAGTGTAACTGTAGAGTCTAGCCTCCGATAAACCACCACCAGGCAGGCAACAGAGCAGGACATCCCAGCCCCACTGGGGAGGAACACCATAAAGAGATGAGGGGATGAGCAAATGGGAATGAGCAGATGACGAGCAGATGAGCACAACAATGGAGAACATGCTCCACAGGTAAAGAAGCAACAGTAACCATGACCATGAGGCGAGAAGGGGACAATGATGCTGGAGAGGCAGAATGGAGCCGGATAAAAATGGAGACTCTAAGAAGGTGAATGGCAGGTCAGCACAGCAGGGATGACCACAGTACCCGTGAGCTCACAGTGCAAGATGGCCCAGATGCAGCAGAGACTCAACAACAAATGGGCAGAATTGGGGCACAGCCAAACTTCCTGTATTTGATAAAACGTATAAACCCCAGGGACCAAGGAGCTGAATGTCACCCAGGAAGAACAAACCTGAAGAAAATCTAACAAGGCACGTCAGGACCAAACACCCACATTGCTGGTTAAGGACCAACAATAAGGACAAATCCTGACACAGCCAGAGGAAAAAAGAAGAGTGGTGTGCAGAAGAGCATCACCGGAACAGTTCGAGACCACTCGCCTCCGAAGACCAGGCAGCCCTTGGCCCCTGGCCGTGGGTTTCGGGAGGGCTCCCACCACCCGAATGACAGGAAGGCTCAACGTGCCTCAGCTGTCTGTTTGATCACAGGGTTTAAGCTGAACGCCCGCTTTCCTTTTGGGAGCCTGGCATTGATAGTGTGCCAAGCAGAGGGGCTATGCTGTCATACCGCTGCCAGGACACATGAAGAAGGGACTGTGCAAGTGGCACCTGGTCTCCAGACACTCCCCATGTGCCTTTCCTTTGTGGGATGTGATCAGTGTCCTTTCGCTGTAATAAACCACAGTCATGAGAACAACCATATGCTGTGACCTTGGGGATCCCCGAATACTGGGAAAATAGAAAACCAAGAGCAAGATGGCAGACATGAGTCCAGTCATACCAGTAACTGCATTACACACCAGTGGTCTAAAGACACTGCAACTGAAAGACAGAGACTGTCAGGATGGATTGATGAGGCAAAAAAAAATTTAAAAAGCATGAACCCAAGGGCGATTAGCAGAAGGTGACTTGATGAGTACTTTGCCTGCCTGCATGTACTCCCCAGAGACTGCCCAGGCTCAGCCCCTAGAGATAAATTTTTCTGTTCAAACACCCCTAGAAAAAGGAGATAGGACCCCGACCAGAGCTGCGGTTTTTGGTGCTTGCACAGACTACTGGAGTCTGCACTCAGCCTGAACGCTGGCCTTAGCATAATACAATTAGAACATTATGGGTTGAAGCCCACCCCGAGTTTTTCTAAATGCATTATGGGTAAGAGCACGTGCAGAAAGAAAGTAGATCTATAACCAGCACATGTCAATCAAATGACCTCAGTCTATACATTGGATGTCCTGAGTTTGGACGTCTCATCTCCTACTATAAAAAAAGTTGCCTCCCTTTTCCTATATAAGAAAAAGCTAACCTGAAGTTCGAGGCAGCCATCTTCACTAGACACTGCCTCTGACTCCCTCATTGCCTAACCTTTCCTTGATCTTTACTTTTCTGAGTCTTGTGAATGTTTTCACATTCTGCAAATGCCCAGGGTATCCAAAGACAATACATGGATGAGCAAACAAGACTGTGTACTTTATGCTCCTAACATGGTTGGGCAAATCCCACTTTTAACTCTCAACCTCTGTGCTCTCAACACTGGCCCTGGTCACTTTCTGTGCATTTCAGGAGTTTTAGCATAATCTCCAGCCTCTACATATGATGCCAGAAGCATGGCATTCCAATTGGGACAAAGAAGGTGTCTCTAGACGTGGCCACAGTTCCCCCGGGGTAGCTGCTCCAGGGACATCCAAAGGAAAAGAGGGGAGATGTACCACGAGCACCACCAGCCAAGAGGGAGCTGGGATAGCAGAATAGACTTCCAAACATCAAATGCTGGGTGGGATATGGGGGCCATTTCCCACAACAGGGTTAGCAGGCCCCAAGGGAACTTCCCAGGGGGCACACGCGAGCACTAATGTGGGGGGCATTTCCCACAACGGGGTCAGCAGGCCCCAAGAGAACATCCTGGGGCACACGTGAGCACATATGAGCACTGGTGCCATGACAGCAGGCTGGGGCCCACAGCCACACCAAGCAGAAGGATGGAAGGACCCAGCAACAGAAAGCTGTGGCCTGAATCAGGATGGAGACCCAGGAAGCCCAGCCTCGAGCCATCTGAAGGGGACCCTCACCCATGACCATCCCACCAGGCTGGCCCACCCACCTGGGAGCCAGGATAGGCAGCGTGTGAAAGCACTGTGCCCCCGAGGACTGCTCCTCAGGCTCGGTGGAAACGAAGCACCAGGGGCACCTCCTTCCTGCTGAGCCTGCTGACTCGACCACAGTGCTACAGGGGGCTGTCCCCGGCACAACCTACCCAGAGAGCTGAGGAAGTAGATGTCCAGAGAGACGTCGGAATATGACTTCACTGACACAAAATCCGGCACAGGGCCACCATCTCTTAGGGAGTCCCCAGCCTGCAGAGAACAAGTAACAGGAACCAGAAAAGGAAAGACACCTCAGTGGGCAATGAGCACCACTGGGAAGAAAAGCCTGCAGTCGTGTCCACCCCTCAGAATGGGTGAGATCAAGCTGTGTCCAGTCCGTGCCGCAGCCCAGGGACGAGCAGGGTGAGCCCACGAGGAGCCACTACTGAGAACAATGCCAGCCAGCCAGCCAAAGTCTGCTGGCTCTCTGGGGAACTGCAGGTGCTGAGGGAGTGTAGGAGAGACTGCACCAGGTAGGCACACAGCACCTGAGAAGCCCATGGCTATTTTTCAGGGACTTCACGTAAGTCACGTGGCAGATCGCAAACCAAAGCGCTCTCCTTCCTCCTCCTGGGGAGCCTCCTGGGACCATGTGCTGCAGCTCCCCAGCTCTCTTGTCCTCAGGGAGCCCCGGTGCTCCTCTCTAGAAGTGACCCTGTTAATTTTGGCTCCACATGGTACAGAAACGGCCCCATCTTCTCTGAGACCCCCTCTCTCACCATGTATATACATCTTCCTCCATCCAATTTGTGACTCAGAATACTAGGATTTTAGGGTTCACATGTAGCTATATCTTAAGCAACATTTCAGGGGCCATCTAAGTACTCTGAGGCCCTTGAAATTCTGCCAAATCACATAGTCTCACATGGGTGCCAAATCCTGAGTCACTATAGACAATTTAGTGTCAAAGGACAGTGCCCTCCCCCAATGGACACTCTGGAGTGACATTGTCTTTTCACCAAATATTTAAGAAAAAAAGCTCTACCTGACAGGTGCGGAGTCTGTGAGTCTAGCTTGCGCAGATGCCGTTCCACACCCCCACTCCACCCTCGGCCCTCTGCCGGGGCTTGGACAGGACCAAACTGACTGCTGACTGCACAGTAGGAAAAGGTGTCCACTTCCATCCAGCGACTCACAGGGACCCAGTGACTGAGGTAAGCTGAGGCTGCTGCTACCGAGCAAGTAGAAACCAGACCTGTCATCTGTGCCTTTTGGTTTGTCTTGGCCTTGGGGTAAACCCTCTGCCATCAGCTTTCTTGACATCAGTGTGAACCCTCTGCCATCAGCTTTCTTGGCCTCAGTGTGAACCCTCTGCCATCAGCTTTCTTGGCCTCAGTGTGAACCCTCTGCCATCAGCTTTCTTGGCCTCAGTGTGAACCCTCTGCCATCAGCTTTCTTGGCCTCAATGTGAACCCTCTGCCATCAGCTTTCTTGGCCTCAGTGTGAACTCTCTGCCATTGGGCTTTCTTGGCCTTGGTGATCTGTGGATTTGCTTCCATCACTCAGCTTTCAGTAAACCTACTTCTGTGTGTGCTTGCTACATGATCTATCCCAAGATGAACTGTTACTCTAATGACTCTGGCCATCAGCACATTGACCTGAGCTCATGGTTACAGAGCCCGGTGATGAGCCAGGCCCCACAACAACCCCACCATTACCATCTTGCCTCGTAACCAGAAACTGAGGCTTAGAGCTCTCAGTCACCCCACCCAAGGCTCTCGTTCCTCAGACTCAGGGGGACCATCCCATAGTGTGTCTTTCAGGGATGTTACAGGTTTATGTGGTGATCCTACAGCATGAGTCCTCGTAAAGATCCTGAAGAAAACTGGTCTGCTCACACCTTATTCCACCAGGAAAAGGGCACTTGAAGCAGATTCCTGAGAGACCACAGCAGAGCAATGCCCCCACCACACACACATGAACACACACACACGTGCACATGTCCCAAAGAGAATTCCCAAGCCAGACTGCCCCACAGATCACCTATGGGAAACCAGTCTGGCCCTGACCTTTCCATTGGCCAATTCTGCTCACTACATGAGGTCTACATTCTGAGACGTCATTGAAAATGATGTTACCATTAAAGCTAGTGCCGTCGAGGGCATTAAAAAAGTGAAGCCTAAGGCAGTAGTGAACACTGTATTTGCAGAAATGTCTGGGAGCTGAGTGATGACAGAAGCATGTTGCCAGACACCATGAGAGGCACAAGCAGGACCGAATGAAGTGGACAAAGGTGGGCACCTCAACACGTGGCAATGCCAGGCAGCATGCCGCAGGTGGACAGCAAAACACAAAACAGTGCTGAGAGAAGGGAAAGGCATGGCTACGACCACCATGGGGTCAGGAGAGGGGTGGGGGGCAGGGGTTCTGTGACAGCCGCACAAGGGATGATCCAGGAGACAAGGAGCCCCTACTGAAAGCTGTCCATGAGGAGGCCCTGGAGGCTGGGTAGGTGTGTGCCAGCTCAAGTTGGCCTGCTCACATCCTAGTTCTTTGAAGATGCATCCAGCCCACCTTTGTTGTTCTTGCTGCACAAACTGTCTCTTGACTGAATTCTTTTTCCAAGAAGGCAAAGAACTGAGGTACAACGTCATTCCCGGTAATATCTTTCTGATGCCATGACTCAGATCCGCCGGATTCAAGGTACTTTTCTTTCTTACTTATTTCCCTAATTTCTGTCTATGGCAAGCCACTGTCTGCCGCACAACTTGGGGCTCACAGGATGGACTCTAAAATCCTTGAAGGCAACTGCTACCTTAAAGAAATCTCCCATGGGATGATGACCGGGTCACAGCCTGGGAAAATAGGCTTAAGTCCCACCAGGCACAAGACTAAGTAAAATCCATGCGACGCTCAGGAACACGTTACTAAAGCATACACTACTCCCTCCTCCCAGCAATTCCCTAGTGTAGCCACTAGGTGGCTCTGGACTCTGGGTTCTAGGCGCTCAGCTTTCCTGCCTCCCTTGTCTGCTTTCTTTTGGAGACTGCTCCCTTCTCTGCTCTCTTCACCCTCTCCTGTTTCTAGGACTGAACCACTCCAGGAAGGCCTTAGCCAGATTGCAGGAAAGGGTCACCTAAATGCTGCTCGAGTGCCCACCGTTTGAAGACTACCATAATAGGATGAATTGGTCATGGATCGAGAAAGAGGGGCCACAGGCACCCCGCCAATCTGAAGACAATATCTGCGCACCCAGGCACACCGTTTGACAAGCATACACCCCCACTTCCCTACAGAAACTCCCCACGTTAGGAATAGTACAGGCTCCCAGGAGTTGGTACCTTCCACTTTATCCCCAGCTCATGTTGGGCACCCTTGTTACTTCCAGAATTGCATCTGCCACAGAAATCAATGCCATGTCTCATCTCTTGTTCTCTCACTCCTTTTTTTTTTTGAGGTCAGTGTCACTGGCCCTCATAGGTGGGACCCGAACCGGGGCCGCTGGCTTCCGAAGCCAGCGCTTAACCACCGCGCCACTCGGCTGGCCCATTTTTCTCTCACTCTTATACTCCGCCCCAGATGGGTCAAAATGAATGACAGGGAAGGCTTTGAGGAAATTTCTGCTCGCTTAACCTCTCTTAAGCTCCTTTCCAGCCCACCCCCCAGGATGAACCTTTCTTCTTCTGTCCTCACAAAACAGTGGTCTCTACTTCCACGAAATCCTCCAGTGCCTCTGAGGAATATGGACTTATGTCTCCAACTAGCCCATAGACCACCCTTTCTGCCCCACAGGCCATTTCTCCTGTTGTGTTTGTACAACCCCCACCATTTGGAGCCCGCCCCCCTTTGACTGGTGCTGGAAGAAACACCTCTGCCAGGATACAGCCCACTTGGTCTGAGTTTCTGCTTCCTGTGCCACTGCCTATCTTGTCCTTCTCCCTGGGCTCAGTCTGACTCCTCAGACTCCAGGCTGGTGTGGTCTTGGACTGGACAAAGGCTGATATTGATGGCAAGGAGAGCTCTCTCTATAACCTCCTAAATAATCAGGCTGACCTATTTGAACAGTCCTTTCAGGGAGAGATTATTAGGGTCATTATGGATAGGATCCTCTCTGACACCTGGGCAGACAACCAAAGATGGGATGGCTATAAACTAGACAGAAGATATAGGGTTCATCTAAGAGTTCAGAAAAACAGCCACTTTGAAGGCTGGCTGTGTCAGGCAACCGGCAGGGAATGCTAATGGATTAATAGACTAAGACCAGGGTCTTGCCCCTCCTGATTACAAAGGGGAGGGGAAATACAGAGGGGTCACTCCCCAGCAAGTACAAGGTGAGGTGCACATTCAGTCCATAGCTTGTGGGACGCCAGGTGAAACATGTAGTGAGGATGCGTATAATTCTGTAGCTTCAGGGAGAGGAAGAGGCCCGTCCCATTGTCTGAGGTGGGGGCCATTCTGCCTCAGAAAGTATTTCAGACCCGGGGGATGGGGAGGTGATGCCCTTCTTCCCTGCCTCGGCTCTGTCTTGTCTTATAGGTGGATGACGAGAACTCCATCCCTCGGAAATCCCCACTCGGTTGTATTCTACTAAATTGAAACAAGTTTGACCCTGAGATGTTAAAGAGAAGAGGCTCATCTTCTTCTTCAATATGGCTTGGCCTCGATACAAATTAGGGCATAGAAAGCGGGCCAAAAATTAGCAGTCTAGGAGGCCAGCCGAGTGGCTCAGTTGATTAAGAGCAGGAGCTCTGAACAAAAGGGTCTTTGGTTTGATTCCCACATGGGCCAGTGAGTTGTGCCTGAGCTGAGCTGCTGCTAAGCTTCCAATAGGTGGAAGGATGGCTCAGGTGGTGAGAGCATGTGCTCCTAACAAAGTTTTCAGTTCGACTCCTTCATGGGTTGGTGGGCGACAAACACCCGCAACTAAGATTGAACACGGCACCTTGAGCTGAGCTGCCCTCAGCTGCCGACAGGTGGCCAGATGGTGACTGAACTTGGCACTCAGCTAGCTGTGCCCTCCACAACTAAGATTGAAGGACAGCAGCTTGATTGTTCCCCTTCCCCAATGAAAGCTTTAAAACAAAAAACAAAAAACAAAAACCACAACGAGATACCACCTCACATAACAAGTATTGGAGAGGCTGTGGAGCTCAAGACACCCTCATACACTGCTAGTGGGAATGTAAATTGGTACAGCCACTATGGAAAATAGTGTGGAGGTTCCTCAAAAATTAAGAACACAACTACCATATGACCCTACAATTCCTCTTCTTGGTATCTACCTATAAATTTTGAAAACATTTATTTGAAAAGATATATGTACCCAATGTTCACTGCAGCATTATTCACAGTGACCAACACATGGAAAAAACCAAAGTGTCCTTTGATGGATGCTTGGATAAAGAAGATGTGGCACATATATACAACGCAATATCACTTGGCCAAAAGAAAGATGAAATTCTGCCATTTGCAAAAACAGAGATGGATATTAAGATTATCATGCGAAGTGAAATAAATCAGATGAGAAAACAAGAACCAGATGATCACTCCTATGTGGCATATAAAACAGAAAGCAACAAAGGAAACAACAAAACAAACACAAACACTCATTGACACAGACAGCAGTATAGTGGATAACAGAGGGGGAAGGAGGGGGATGTAGAAGAGGGTAAAGTGGGTCAAATACATGGTGTTGGAAGGAGAACTGACTCTGGGGGGTGTACACACAATGCAATATATAGATGATATATTATAGAATTGTACACTTGAAATGTATCGTATTAAACAACATCACCCCAATAAACTTAATAAAAATTTTAGAAGGTAGACACCATCTCTACCCTTGTGGAATAAAGACAAGAGGAGGAAAAGTGAATGTAACTATCCAGGAATGATGGTGGCCTATACAAAGAAACCTAAGTCATCATCAATATTAAGGAGACCAGTCTGCTGAGAATGGGAACACTCATATCGTTCTTTACCAAAGGAAGAATATGTATTTCATGTGATTTGATCCTCAGACTGATTCTGAGAGACTGGTCTGAGAAGATGCCCACGTTGGTAAAACTGAGCCACACAAGGGCTAAGTGACTTATCTAATGTCAGCGAGGCTGGTCAGACACAGAGCCAGAGCTTAGCTGTTGTCTTCTGCCTCCAAAGCTCAGGTTTCTTTTACCTCCTACAAAATGTTGCCTAACCTGTGAAATAGCAAGTGTTCAAAAAATGTACACACTGTACAACCCTGAAGTAACTCGAGGCAGAAGGCATCCAGGAAGGACTCACCTGCGCTAGTTCTAGTATTAACCTCTGTCAAAATAATGCACGCAGCAAAGGGAACAGACATTTAGTCAACTCTCTCTGCTGAAACGACTACAACGCAGGTCTCAGAGGGTCTGTTTGCAGGGCTGGAGTTGATAAGAGGCCCAGGGTCTCCCTGGGAAGCAGAGCGCACGGCTGAAGTTTGCCAGACCTGACACCCTTTCCCTAAATCTCCCAGGCAGCTAGGCTCTGGTATGCGGGTTTCATCCTCAGGCACCGCACAGAGCTTTGGGGAGGATCAACCAGGCTCATCACAAATACTTCACAGTACTCAACCCAACTATACACTGCGCAGTTCTGGGGATCTCAATTTCCTCCCTACATATCTCGCATTTCTGACAGAAAGGATAGAAATAACCTCCTCAGAACTAATAAAAATCAATGTCAATAAAACACCCAGAGCTCTGTCAGCACAATGGAAGCCATAGCCACCTTCAGGCAATCCTTCCTCAGAGAAAGATGAGATCCTCAACTAGCTGAGGTTCTCATTGAGCTTTACAAGACCAACCCAGCAAATTAAAATGAGGTGTGCTGCCAGGGCTGCTGTGGGAGACCCCGGAGACCTCCTCATCCACTGTGGGTGTCTCAAATTCCACTATGAGGCTTGCATTCCAAATCCAGATGCCGCCTTTCATGAGGCTATTTCTGGACTCAGCCTGGGCTAACACCTGAGAGTACAATGTAAAATGTAAGTCAGCATATTCTGAAACTGTTGCTCAAAGTATGGTCCTTAGAACACCTGCATTCAAATCAACTTTTTTCAAAATAAATGTTCAAGGGCTGACCGAGTGGCGTGTTGGTTAGGAACTGGCTTGGGATGCCAGCTCTGAGCAGCAGGGCCCTGGTTCATCCCACGTATGAGGGCCAGTGACACTGCCCTCTACAGCTATGATGGTGAGCAACAGCTCCACCTGGAGCTGGGCCGCGTGAGTCCTGGCGATGGTGTAGGCTGCAGCTCCTGCTGCAGTGGGCTGCCATAGGCTACAGTGAGTGGCCAGCAGCCAGCATGAGCGGCTGGCAGCTGGTGTGAGCTGCCAATAGTCATGGTCAGTGGCCGTCCAGAGACTGGCGACCAATCTGCCTCATCAGGGAAGAGCGCCAAGATTACACCAACATGGGCCAGTGAAGCTATGTCCTCCGCAACTAGACTGAAGGACGAAAGCACAGCAACTCGTCTGTTCCTTACACCGAATTCCCCAATAAAAATCTTAAAAATAAATAAACGTTCAAATGACTCGGCCCCACCCCAGACTGTGTGAATCAATATTTCAGGGCATGGGTCCCAGGAACCTTCCTTTTAAACACACACTCCTAATTCTTAAGTACAATAAAGCTTGAAAACCACTGTTCGGCACTATATGTTCCCCTACCAGTGTGCCAGAATATGCTGCAAATAAATCACTGATTCTAACAACAACAAGAAACACAGACACACACACACACTCAAATGTTCATTAGTGGTGATTATAGTTAAAGTGAAGAAACACATGACTGAGAAAAACTTTCACACAGGAACAAGATGTTATAAAGAGATAAAGAGAGGTAAGGAATTTAAGATAATTCCAAAAAGTTAATAAGGCTTAGAAAAGCAAAATGGCAAAACCAAAAATATGCTCTAGTGGTTTTCAGTATGACTTCTGAGAATGCATTTCCCCCTCATCATGGGAAAACTGCGACTAAATGATGTACGTTTTCAATACTTTATTTTGTAGAGTAGTGTTAGGCTTACAAAACATTGAGAAGGTAGCACAGAATTCGTATATACCCCTTCACCTCTAGCCCTCCAGTTTCCATTGTTAACATATTGCATTAAGTGGTACATTTGTTATAATTGATGAGCCAATATTGATACATGACTGAAGTTCATAGTTTACATCAATATTTACTCTGTCTTACATTCTGAGTCCTGACAAATGAATGGCATGTATCCACCTCTGTAGTAACCTACAGGATAGCTTCACTGTCGCAAAATCCCCTGTAATCCACCAATGCATCCCTCAAGCCCTCCAAGCCCTGGCAATCACTAATCCTTTTACTGTCCCCCAGTTTTGCCTTTATCAGAATGAATTATCGTTAGAATCATACAGCATAAAGCCTCTTCAGATGGGCTTCTTTCAGTCAGCAATATGCATCTAAGCTTCTTCCATGATTTTGTTACTTCATAGCCCATTTTTTTTATCACCCACCCAAGCATTAATTCCTATAACCTTGCTGTAATTGCTTACAAGCGTCACGTTTTGTTGTTGCTTCTTTGAAATTTTCTATATAGACTATTATGCTATCTGTGAACAAGACAGTTTTATTCTTACTTCCAAATTTGTGTACATGAAATTTCCTTTCCTTATCTTAATGCATTATCTAGGACTTCCAGAGGATGTTCAAAAAGAATAGTAAGAGAAGACCTCCTTGTCTTGCTCCTCATCTTACTGGGAAAGCATCTAGTTTACCATTAAGCATAATATTAGCTGTAGGGTTACTGTAGGTGTTTTCTAATATGTTAAGGAAGTCCCCTGCAGTCTTAGTTTGTTTTTTTTTAATATTTTTTTGGGGGAAGGGGAACAGTGTTGTTGAATTGGAGAAGGGGAACAGTTAAGTTGTTGTCCTTCAATCTTAGCTGTGGAGGGCGCAGCTAGCTCAGCTCCAAGTCCAGTTGCCATTCACCCTCCCATTGGCAGCTCAGAGCTGCTCAGCTCAAGATGCCCTATTCAATCTTTGTTGGTCATAGTCTGCCATCCTATGCGAGAGTCAAACTGGAAACTTTTCTTAGCACGTGTTCTCACCTGCTGAGCCATCCTGCCACCTGTTGACATCTCAGGTGCAACTCAGCTTGGGCTGTGGGAATCGAACTGGTAACCCTGTTGTTCAGAGCTCGCACTCTTTTTTTTTTGAGGGCAGTGTCACTGGCCCTCATATGTGGGACCCGAACCGGGGCTGCTGGCGTCCCAAGCCAGCGCTTAACCAATGCACCACTTGTCCGGCCCCAGAGCTCACACTCTTAATCAACTGAGCTGCTCGGATGGCCCATAGTCCTAGTTTTTTTTTTTATTATTATGAATGGTTAAGATTTTCTGAAATGCTTTACCACATCTATTAATATGATTATATTTCTTCTTTAGCCTCTTGATGTGTTACATTAATTGATTTATCAAATGTTGAACCAGACTTGCATACCTGGAATAAATCCCACTTGGTCATGATGTATTGGATTCAATTTACTAATATTTTGTTGATTTCTATGTTCTATGAGAGATATTGGTCTGTAGCTTTCTTGTAATGTTTTTGCCTGGTTTTGTTAATAGGGTAATAATGGTCTCACAGAATGAATTGGGATTCCTTCTGCTTTTTCTTTCTAGAAGAGATTGGAGGAGATTGCTATCATTTCACCCTTAAATGTTTGGTAGAATTTACCAGTGAGCCCATCTGGACATGATAATTTCTGATCCGGAAAATTAAGTATTGACTCAGTTTATTCGATAGATATATGTCTGTCTATTCAGATTTATTCTTCTATGAGTTTTGGCAGATTGTGCCTTTCAAGGAATTGGTCCATTTAATCTTGGTTATCAAATTTGTGGGCATAGAGTGGTCCCCATATTCCTTTACAATCCTTTTGATGTCCATAGGATTAGTAGTCAAGGCATCTCTTTTATTTCTAATCTTAGCAATTTGTGTCTTATATTTCTCAGTGAACCTGGCTAGAGTTTTATCAATTTTATTGACTTTTTCAAAGAACCAGCTTTCGGTTTTATTGATTTTCTCTATTGATTGTTCTCTATTGCATTGATTTGATTTCAGTCACTATTTCTTTTGTTTTTCCTACTTTGGATTTAATTTGCTCTTCTTTCTCTAGTTTCCTAATATGGAAGCTTAGACTGTGTAATCTAAGATCACTACATGATGTAATCTTAGATTACTTGTGTAACTTAATTATGTAACTTAATCATGTAATAGACTACACCACCTTTACACTGTCAATAAAGGCCCCGTGCTAGCTCTACTCTGGCCCTGCTCCAACTTCAACCACCATTTCTTATAGTCAAAAGTCTCTAAGGCCCCAGACACATCTCTGGGTACATCTGACCCCTGAATTTACAGTCTAAGTTATACCTTTGAGGATCATTTCATCTGTCTTGTGACTTCTTTCTTGAGTTCAGTCATGGAGGGCAGCTGCCTGTATGGATAAAGTTTAGACTGAAAGTTAGAGTATTCACATATGTATGCTCACGGTACCTTAGGGCTTGGGATGAACCATGGGTGAGAAGAGAAAGGAGGCAATGAGCATAGGGCCTACACCTCCGTTGCACAGAATACTTTTTATTATTGTTATTTTTATTTATAGTTTTTAAGGGGTTGACATTAGCTTTGTGGTCGTCCTTTTAAACTGGTCCTCTAGGCCGGCCGAGTGGCACGGTGGTTAAGCGCTGGCTTGGGAAGCCAGCGGCCCCGGTTCGGTCCCACATATAAGGGCCAGTGACACTGCCCCAAAAAAAAAAAAAAAGTAAATAAACTGGTCCTCTAGGTTCTATTTATTAATACATGAGGGATGTGCTAACTACTAGAAATATTCCTATTTCCTATTCACAATTATATTGTTCCATTATGCATATGAAACCCAGTTTATATAACACACCACTGATACTTTAATAAGGCCCGTGAACTTAAAGGATGATTCACCTATGTATTATATTTAATGCTACTGCCCTGATTATTCAATTTATCTCTGCTTTTGTAAAGCTTCATATTCAAATGATTGTCAGGATTAGGGCTGCAGAAAGGGTGATTATTAATACAAGGGAACTTCTTGTGGTGAAATCCTGATCCCTTGTCAACCTGATGAAATACAGATTACAGATTCCTTTTTGATTGTGCAACCTAACTGTGCTGATGGTTATTCAAATCTACAAAGGATAAAATCTCATTGAACTAGACCAATAAAGAGAATGCATGTAAAAATTGATGAAATGTGAATATGATCTCTGTCTGACGTAGTAGAAAGGTACCATCAATTTCTTCTACTGAACAATATATTGCAGTTAAGTATGATATGATCATTAGAGGAAGTCTGGTGAAGGGCACATGAGAATTCAATGTACTACCATTGCAACTTCTTGTGGTTTTACTTCCTTGTTTTGCTACTTTTGTTGTTGTTTTAAAACTTTACATTATATAATATATATCTATAAGTTATAATTTGTTAAGTTTCTTAAAGAAAATTATAGCATCAAAACCAAACCACAACTTTTAATGTTACATTACTTCTAAAGGAAGTTTTCGAACTCTATGTCTCAATTTGAGATTTCTCCTCAATATAAATTCCGACATAACCTATTATGTATTTTTGCTGAAAACTTACAAAATAGAAAATATCTGTAAGGTTTTATACCAATATTAGTTACCTGACAGTCAACAGAATGTTACTTCTTCACAAAACTGTCCAATATTCATTGCAGACTATGGGTTTGCCCCTATCATTACATTGGAGTAAAATAAGGCAAGTTTATGCATGGTTACTGCACATTCAGGTTGTCAAGAGAGCTTTCTCCACAGTGTGAATTCTCTGAAGTGTAGTAGATGCTGAACTGTGGCTCTACATTTCTAATATTCACTTCAATAACAAGATTTTTCTCCTGTGTGCGTTCTCTGATGGACAATGAGGTTTGACTTCTGAGAGAAGGTTTTTCTTTTCTTTTTTTGTTTTTAAGATTTTATTGGGGAATTGATGGAGGGGAACAGCATTGGGGAATCAGGGAAGGGGAACAGACAAGTTGCCGTCTTCTTGTTCTTCAGTTTAGTTGCGGAGGATGTTGCTTCACTGTTGGTATCATCATTGCGTTCTTCCCAGATGAGGCAGATTGGTCGCTGGCCTCTGGATGTCGCTCATCGCGGCTATTGGCAGCTAACGCTTGGCTGCCAGCCGCTCACGCTGGCTGCGGGCCACTCACTGCAGCCTATGGCAGCCCACTGCAGCAGGGGCTGCAGCCCACACCATCACCGGGGCTCGCACAGCCCAGCTCCAGGTGGAGCTGTTGTTAGCTGTAGAGGGCAGTGTCACTGGCCCTCATGTGGGATCCGAACCGGGCCGCTGGCATCCCAAAACCAGCGCTTAACCAATGCGCCACTCGGCCGGCCCTGAGAGAAGGTTTTTCTACATGTGTTACATTCATAGTGCTTCTCCCCTGTGTGATCTCTGAAATTTAGCAAGGTCTGATTTACGGTAAAAAATTTTACCACATTCATTACATTGACAAGATTTCTCTCCTGTGTGAGCCCTGTGATGCACTGTGAGGGAGGATTTGTGACTGAAGAAATTCCCACATTCAGTAAATTCATAGGGTTTCTCTCCTGTATGTTTTCTCTGATATAAAAGACGTCCTAACTTCACACAGAAAGACTTTCCACATTCACTACATTGAAATGGCTTTTCTTTTGTAGGAGTTCTCTGGGTGTGAGCCCTTCTCCCAGGTCCCCTGCCTCCTCCCAGCCCATCTGTGGCCAGTGGCCTCCACAGGGCCTCTCACCACTTCTTCCTGTCTCTGTCATTCAACATCTCTGGATGGATCAGGAGAAGCCTTCACATTTCTGGTTTGTTCCCCATGCAGGCAGCTTTGTGGATTTTCTGGAGGTCCTTCTTTTGAATGCAGTAACAGGCTCTAGATTCAATCTACATGCCAACACCATGCCTCTGCAAGCTCTTTGAGGAGCCCAAGGACGACACGTGCCTCTGTCTCCCAAAGTCAAAAATCTTCTTCATGGCTGAGCCTAAGGGCTTGGGAATCCCCTCAGCACTCACTAGTAATTCAGTCTCCTGAGCCCAACAACAGTAGACTCTAGAGTAGCTAACTCCTCTCACCACAATATCCCAGCAAAGCAGTGAGGCAGTTTAGAATCTCTCAGACAACAATGGCTGTAACCAAGCAACGGTGCACGGGTCAGAGATGATGTCACGGTGCATGTGCACAGAGGCCTCGTGGCCAAGGACAAGGGCACCCAAGCTCAAGTGCATGGCCCAGGTGTCTGAAATCTCAGGTTGCTTGTGGGCAGCTCTGGGGTCATTTTGCCTCATGATTTCATCCATTTATTCAATCTCGAATGCCCAGGAAAGATGTCCCTTTCCATTCTTTGCCTTGGTACTGTATTCACTTGTTAATTTGTGACTACTACACCGGTATTATTACACCTGATCCTTCATTTTCATGCCCTGTTGTTGCAACCCACCTTCAATTTGTCACTTAAATCCTTCAATTGTCTTTCCAAAGGTGAGTCTGGATTAAGTTAATCAGTTCATGAATACCACAGTACTATTGACAATTCATTTTTGGCAGTGTCACATTTGTCTGTCTGATGACTTTGCCAAGATTTGAGTATTTCATCATATTTTTGTCCTTATAAACCTCATGGAATTTAGCAACACCAAGAAGCCTAGATCATATAGACATACTACAATTATTAAACTTGGACATCATTAGAAATTCTGAGAAAAATACATCAAGTGAAATAATTGAATTAAAGAAACTGTATGAAACTTTGGGGGAAAATCATGGAAGAGTATAGCTAAAAATCCAGGATCAGTCTTTAATGACTCTTACAGCTTTCTTAGCATGAAACCCTTACATTGTAATATGTTAAGACTACGATTTGGTATTTATGCTTCTAAGGTTCATATACATCTCAACCTAAAATGCTATGAAGTAGTAAATATTTCTCCTTAATAAATACATAAGCTTGCCATCTAGTGGAAAAGAACCTACTGCCTTTCAAGCCTACCATTTCAGAAGGAAAGAATTCAGTTCTTGCTACTATGTTTTTCTGAGTTTTCAGAAATGGATTACAGCAAAGAAAGACTATTTCTGGTCCTCTAGAAGACTGTTTCAGCCCTTTTCTTCCAAGCACTGAGTCCAGGCTTTGGGTAGTGCTTCTACACACTTTTACCTCCTAAGTAGTACATATGGCTGCTTCCATGTGGAGGCAGGGTTAGACCTTTGAAATTTGAAGGTTTGTTTGAATATTCACTAGCAAATCAAAGACCAATTATGAAGTTCCTGATGGTCCAAATTTTAACTGAAAAAATGCACGATTTACACTAGATCAAACGGGGTTCACTGCAGGAATTATATATATGTCTAACCATTATGCTGCACACATGCAATTTGAATGTCAACTGTAAATAAAAGAAATGAATTAAGAATTAAGAAAACAAACAAAGAAGAATCAATACACTAAAATCAAAGACATATTTCCTTTCTTTGGGAATCCCATTTTACAATCTTATTTTAAACATCCAGTGAAAAATTCATTACATTAAGATATCTTTCCTGAATTAAAAAGTGTTTTCATTTCTATTATGCTGTGTGGAATCAAGCATAAAGTATAACTTTGCAGTTATTTGAGGCTTTTATTTTTTCATTGGCAGTTTATGTCTGGAATCCAACTATTTTACATGTTATGCTACAATGGCAACTATTTTCATTGTACTTCCCCCATGCATTATCATTTAAAATTTTGGCGATGCATTTTCTTTCTTTCTTTCTTTCTTTCTTTCTTTCTTTCTTTCTTTCTTTCTTTCTTTCTTTCTTTCTTTCTTTCTTTCTTTCAATTGGGGAGTTGGGGGAGGGTAACAGTGTTGGAGAATTGGGGGAGTGGAACAGTGTTGGGGAATTGGGGAAGGGGAAGAGCCAAGTTGTTGTCTTTCAATCGTAGTTGTGAAGGACGCAACAAGCTCAGCTCCAAGTCGAGTTCAGCTGCTCAGCTCAAGGTGCTGTGTTCAATAAGTAGCAGGTAGGCATAGCCACCATCTCATGTGGGAGTGAAACTGGCAGCCTTGTTGTTAAGAATGTGTGCCCTATCCTGAGCCACCCAGGCAGCAGCAGCTGAACTCAAATGTACCAAGTTCAGTATTTAGCTGCGGGTGGGCATAGCCCACCATCTCCAACAGGCAACCTTGTTGTTAGGAGCACGTGCTCTCACCAGCTGAACCATCCTGCTACCTATTGGCAGCTCAGTGGCAGCTCAGCTCGGGTGCAGTGCCACTGGCCCACATGGGCATCAAACCTACGTTCCTGTTGCTCAGAGCGAGCTCCTAACCAAACAAGCCACTCGGACAGTAGTGCTCTGTATTTACTTAATGGTATATTTGATGGACTACAGTTGTTCATATTTTGAAATCCAATTTGTCTTGTCCTCCACCTATTCCTTTTTCTAATTCTTCTGCATCATCTTCTCTTTCTCCTTCTTCTTTATTTTTTTGTTATTGGTTAGTGATTTCTGTGTCCTAAGAGAATATTGCCTATTCCTAGATTACAAAACAATTAATCTGTGTATTCTTTTTCTCTCTTTTTTTTTGAGGGCAGTGTCATGGCCCTCATACGTGGGACATAACCGGAGCCACTGGCTTCCCAAGCCAGCGCTTAACCACCGCGCCACTCGGCCGGCCCTAGCATATAACATTATGATCTAAAAATGTGAACATCTGTCCAGCCAAGTGGCTCAGTTGGTAAGGAGTTGGCTTAGAGCACATGCTCTGAGCAACAGGGACACCAGTTTGAGTCCCATATGGGGCAGTGAATGCTGCGCCCGAGCAGAGCTCTCACTGAGCTGCCAAACAGTGACAGGATGGCTCAGCTGGTATAACAACAAGATTGCCTGTTCAATGGTGGGCTCTGCCCACCTGCAACTAAAGATTGAACTCAGCACTTTGAGCTCAGCTGCTGTCCGGATGGCTCAGTGGATAGGGCATGCACGCTTAACAACAAGGCTGCTGGGTTTTGTCTCCCATGTAGGACGAGGGCTAAGCCCACATGCAACTAAGATTGAACACAGCATTTTAAACTTAGGGACATGAGCTTCCAACGGGAAGCTAGACGGAGACTGGCTCCCTCCACAATGAAGATTGAAGAACAAGAACTTGGCTGGTCCCCTCCCCCAATTCCTCAACTGTTCCTCTCCCCCAATTCCCCAATCAAATCTTTTAAAAATATAAAAATAAAAATGTGAACATCAAAAATAAAATGCTGCGTATACTTATTTTCATTTCTATTATTGATATTTAGTTAAATGCTTTAAACTTCTCACTAAAGTTCTCTAGAGGGGGAATAATGAGTGGGCCCTTATGTTTTTGTTTCTACTGCTCACAGAATCAGCCTGGGAACTGGACCTAGATAGCTTCCCCACCACGGAGGGAAGACAGCCCAACGCCTTCGGATGGGTTGGACTCTACCTGGAGGAGCCCAGTCAGGTGAGCCCTTCTCCCAGGTCCCCCGCCTCCTCCCAGCCCGTCTGTGGCCAGTGGCCTCCACAGGGCCTCTCACCGCTTCTTCCTGTCTCTGTCATTCAACATCTCTGGATGGGTCAGGAGAAGCCTTCACATTTCTGGTTTGTTCCCCATGCAGGCAGCTTTGTGGAATTTCTAGCGGTCCTTCTTTTGCATGCGGTAACAGGCTCTAGATTCAATCTTCTTGCCAACACCATGGCTCTGCAAGCTCTTTGAGGAGCCCAAGGGACGACACGTGCCTCTGTCTCCCAAAGTCAAAAATCTTCTTCATGGCTGAGCCTAAGGGCTTGGGAATCCCCTCAGCACTCACTAGTAATTCAGTCTCCTGAACCCCAAAACCATAGACTCTAAAGTAGCTAACTCCACTCTCCACAATATCCCAGCAGGGCAGTGAGGCAGTTTAGAATCTCTCAGACCACAATGGCTGTAACCAAGCAACGGTGCACGGGTCAGAGGTGATGTCACTGCACATTTGCACAGAGGCCTTGTGGCCAAGGTCAAGAGAACCCAAGCTCAAGTGCATGGCCCAGGTGTCTGAAATCTCAGGTTGCTTGTGGGCAGTTCTCGGGTCATTTTGCCTCATGATTTCATCCATTTATTCAATCTCGAATACCCTGGAAAGATGTACCTTTCCATTCTTTGCCTTGGTACTGTATTCACTTGTCAATTTGTGACTACTGTACCGGTATTATTATACCTGATCCTTGATTTTTATACCCTGTTGTTGCAACCCACCTTCAATTTGTCACTTAAATCCTTCAATTGTCTTTCCAAAGGTGAGTCTGGATTAAGTTAATCAGTTCATGAATACCACACTACTATCGACAATTCACTTTTGGCATTGTCACGACATTTGTCTGTCTGATGACTTTCCAATATTTGAGTATTTCATCATAATTTTGTCCTTCTAAAACTGCATGGAATTTACCAACAACAAGAAGCATAGATCATATAGACATAGTACAATTATTAAGCTTAGACATCATTTGAAATTCTGAGAAAAATACATCAAGAGGAATAATTTAATTAAAGAGACTATATGAAACTTTGGGGGAAAACCATGGAAGAGTATAGCTACATCATTATCGCTCTCAGCCTACCAGATATGTGCTTGAACTTGGTCCACTTCGGGGGCCAACAGATTTGAGAGATGTTGAGGTTGTGTGGGGATGGCAGAAGAGACAATGTGGCATTCTGTCTTCTTGACACCTGTTTGGTTTTCTAATCATTGGCACAGGAAACATGTCCCATTGGGTAGCAGAGGCGGTGAATGGCTGTGGCTGGTACAATTTGGAGACACACAACCTGCATTTACATCCCAGCTCGGCCGCTCGTATCCTGTGTGAGTTCGGTCAACTGGCACACATGCGGCTGCCTCTGTTTCCACTCCCGTAAAGTGGAAACTTTCACCATGCAGGGCTTTCATGGGGGTTAAATGTGTTATTTGTGAAAGGGCAGGCCAGGCGAGCACATAGGAGGTGTTTTGGGATGCTCAAAGGAACTCCTGATCTTTTTAGAGCGCTGACTATGTTCTAGGCATTGTGTGTAAGCAGAAGTTTATGGAGTAGGTTCCCAAAAAATTCCCATTTTCCAGATGGGGAAACTGAGGCCTGGAGAAATTGGATGACTCATGCATGGTCATGCAAGAGGAGGCAGGATTCAGACCCAGGGCCACTGTGCTACCAAAGATTGACTCCCAGTAGAAGCTGCAGGCCATTTTGAACCATATGCTCGTGATATTCACCAGCTTCAAGTGAGAGAAAGTTTAGTTGGCACCCAGTATGTACCAGATGCGTTTGATATAATACTTGATTTAATCATCATAACAGCATGTTCATCGCCATTCCAAGGATGGATAAACAGAGGCCTCCGGTTTTATGCTGTCTGCCTGAAGGACACACAGCCAGGAAGAGTCACAGCCTGGACCTGAATCCAGATCTATCTGCCGGCCTGATGTAAAACTCTCGTCTGCATCCCTGCCCACGTGTCTCTGCCAACGACATGCTGCATGGGCCTTTAGGGGTAGGGGTACCTGAGAGGTCGCAATGGACAGGAAACCTTTATCCGTTTTCAGCATCTATTCCCAGGAGTCCTCCAAAAGCTGCTCACAAATCTCCAATGATCCGGAGCTTACTTCTTTTGGGACCAGCTGATTAGCTCTAGGGACAGGATGTCAGGACACAGCTGAGAGGTGCTATGCACCTAGAATGTGGAATCCCAGATCCGGGGTCAAATTCTTGGTTGCTCACTATCCAAACGATGCTGGACGAGTTTCTCCATCTCCAAAATGGGGTGGATTCTAACAGCCCCCTAGCTAACAGAGGAAACATGCGGCTTGATTGAGATTGTGAAGACAGTACCTGGCACCTAGTAGCAAGTTTACAAACAGTAGTGATTCTGGAGCCAAGAGTGACCTGTCAGTTCACTGCCTGGCCCATAGCTGATGTACATGAGCATCAGTTAGGTGAGGAGGCAATCACTAAGGGGCCCTTGACCTCTATTGAGCAACCAAAGCTCCCCACTGAAATGCAAGTCAGGGCCTCCCTGACCTCTGAGTGTGGTCCGGCCTGACCCCACGCCTCCACATCAGGCCTGTGAACACCTTCCCACCCCACCTCCAGACCTACCCAGCAACCCTTCAGAAACCAGCCCCACCCTCCTGCCATCCCTTCAGCTCCGTCTGCACATATGTAAAGACCATACAATCAGGAGGGAGTTCAGCAGGGAAATCCAGGCTAACCTGCAAAGCCTGCAAGAGGGCTCCTGGGCCTCCCAGGCCTGCCCTGTCTACTCCCCTCCTCATTCCTGCAACCTACCCGCAACCAGGTACCCTAATGCTGCCAACCTCGAACACTACCAGGTGCCAAATCAACTCGATAATCCTCTCAGCCCCCCAACACTGTGCTGTGTTCACGCCCTCTAAGCCCCCAAAGGGAATAGACATAGCGCAGTGCTCTGGGCAGTTTGCAGAATTAGGGAAACCTAGGTTGAGGCTGTCAAAGGAGACCCAGCACACCATGGGCAGCACACAGAGCGAGGCACCAGTGTACTGCCTAAACAACATCAGTTTGGGAGATATGGGGCCCATGTCCAACTCCAGAACTGCCATGAACCGGAGGACTTCAGGCCTCAGTTTCCTCGTTTCCCCATATTCACCTCTCAAGACTGCTCTGTGAGGATTCCATAGGCAAAACAGGTATGACTTGAACAGAAGGGCAATGTATAATTCAGATGGTGGCATGTGGATATAAGCCAATTACCATACCTCACATGGATCAAAATGAAATGGGAAATGTCCGCCAAACCCATGGAGTGATTTACAGGGTTATCGTTTGGACACCAAGTACACCTGGTATATACCTGATGAGCTCCTGTAGGTTTTTAGATATCCAGAAAATATCTTTCCAAGACCCTGATGTGTTAGATCTGTTTGGGTCAAAGTTCCCTTTCCTGTCGTTGTATTTTCTTTTCTTCTGCAGCTGCACATTAGAACTGCAAAGGGGTAATTTTGGGTACGGGGCTAAGGGACATAGGGTTGAGCTGGACAGGGCAGTGGGGGCCATGAGAAGGCCTCTGACCCCTCCCTGGTTCTATGGACGGGTTCTGATGATATGGTGGATGCTGTCACGTGCCAATCAGATCCCATCAGGACTGCAGGCCACCAGTGCTGAGAGAATTGCTGTCCCTAAGGCACAGGGGCCATCTTAGTGGTACTGAGAAACCCCAACATGGTGTCTTGCCATCCAGTGCCTGAAACTCACGGGATGCACAGATAGAACATTATTGCCAAAACCCAGAACAGCTCTGAAGTTGATATCCTCTTGGAACTCCCCAGGGTGCTGGCTGACAAGGGAGATCACATCATGGCCCAACTACTGCCTCTCCTCACTCCTGATTGCTTTCCCACATACATGTCCTCTGGTTTTGGCCCCAAGCACACATCATCAAAAACTGCCTTCATGCTGACTTCCATCTCAGCGTCAGCCTCCTGTCAAGGACTGCCAAGCCATGGCCAGGATATATCTGGACAGCAGACAACAGAGATAGGTAGTAAATGATGCAAGTGGGGTGAGTTCAGGCTGTCAGGAAGAAGTGGCCTCCCAGATACAGATTGCAAAGTATGGAGAGCTAAAGGAATGGACTCAGAAAGTCCTGCCCCAGAGGGGCTGCTAGGCCAATGAGCCACAGGTAGAAAAAGCTAAGAGAGGTGCCAGAGAACTGTGACAGTTGGATAAGAGCAGCTGCATATGTGGTCAGTCATCAGCAGCAGCAGCTGGGTTTAGGTTCAAATCTAAATATTCAGGACTCAGCCCATACCTACTGAATCAGAAACTGGGGGTGTTTATCCAGCCATGCAGGTGATATCAAGCATGCTCAGAGAGCAATAGAGGATTTGTGAGGAAGTAAAAGGAGAATGGAGAGTGTGGAAGTGAGGGGGGAGGTTATCAAACCAGTTGTTGTCGCGATATGCTTCAGGAAGAGACAGCAGTCACAGGCACCCATCCAGGGACCCTCCGTACTTGGCCAGCCCCTTCTTCTAACTTCTCCACACACCTCTGTCAGCCTAAGGTAGTTAAGAATCCCTTGCTCCTCTGGCCCCGGTTCATAGTCATTGAAAGGCGAGGAGCTGCACCCTACCTTGTGGTCTCACAGCATCTGTTCCTTGCCTTCGTCAATAGCCCCTTTATTAAATCCACCTTAATGTACTTGGTTGGTTGGAACCATCTTTTCCCCATTGGCACTCTAATTGTACACCTGCATTGTGTCAAGTCCAAACTCTGCAGAGCAGAGACGTTTGTCTATTTTGTTGTGGATCCTGAATCTCAGAAAGGCAACGCCTAACTCAAGGTCAAACAGCCTGTCAATTGGCAATAGGGAGGAGCCAATGGCTTTCTGGATCCAGGCCTCTTGTCCTGTTCATGGACCTACGGTGAAGGTGGGAATGTAGCACCGAGTGAGGATCCCTCCCCACCTCTGCATGCTCTCAGCTGAGTGCTAGGATGCCTCCCTAGGCGTTAATAACTGGCTTGATTGCCTGAGGCCTCGACACCAAATTCGAAAGACGTTGAGGATGACAGCCTCCTTCCCCAGAAAACCCCTGGGTGTCTTGCAGAAGGATGCTTTGTCTAGTGGCAGGAACAGGGCTGCTGTCTACCCTTACCAGGGGCCAACCACCCCAGGAGACAGACCAGATTGTGGAAAAAGGAGAGGGCCAGGCAGCTGAAGAAGCCTCCAATATTCAATTCAACCGCATTATCGCTCTCAGCCTCTGAGACATGTGCTTGAACTTGGTCCAATTTGGGGGCCAACAGATTTGAGAGATGTCGAGGTTGTGTGGGGATGGCAGAAGAGACAATGTGGCATTCTGTCTCCTTGACACCTGTTTGGTTTTCTAAACATTGGCCCAGGAAACGTGTCCCATTGGGTAGCAGAGGCGGTGAATGGCTGTGGCTGGTGCAATTTGGAGACACACAACCTGCATTTACATCCCAGCTCGGCCGCTCACATCCTGTGTGAGTTCAGCGAACTTGCACACATGCGGCTGCCTCCGTTTCCACACCCATAAAGTGGAAACTTTCACCTTGCAGGGCTTTGATGGGGGTTAAATGTGTTATTTGTGAAAGGGCAGGCCAGGCGAGCACATAGGAGGTGTTTTGGGATGCTCAAAGCAACTGCTGATCTTTTTAGAGCACTGACTATGTTCTAGGCATTGTGTGTAAGCAGAAGTTCATGGGGTAGGTTCCCAAAAAATTCCCATTTTCCAGATGGGGAAACTGAGGCCTGTAGAAATTGCATGACTCATGCATGGTCATGCAAGAGGAGGCAGGATTCAGACCCAGGGCCACTGTGCTACCAAAGACTGCCTCTCAGTAGAAGCTGCAGGCCATTTTGAACCACATGCTCATGATATTCACCAGCTTCAAGTGAGAGAAAGTTTAGTGAGCACCCGGTATGTACCAGATGCTTTTGATATAATACTTGATTTAATCATCATAAGAGCATGATCATCACATTCTAAAGATGAATAAACTGAGGCCTCTGATTTTATGCCGTCTGCCTGAAGGACACACAGCCAGGAAGAGTCACAGCCTGGACCTGAATCCAGATCTATCTGCCGGCCTGATGTAAAACTCTCGTCTCCAGCCCTGCCCATGTGTCTCTGCCAACCACATCCTGCGGGGCCCTTTCAGGGGTAGGGGGACCTGAAAGGTCACAATGGACAGGAAACCTTTATCCCTTTTCAGCATCCATTCCCAGGAGTCCTCCAAAAGTTGCTCACAAATCTCCAATGATCCGGAGCTTACTTCTCTGGGGACCAGCTGATTAGCTCTAGGGACAGGATGTCAGGACGCAGCTGAGAGGTGCTATGCACCTAGAACGTGGAATCCCAGATCAGGGGCCAAGTCCTTGGTTGCTCACTATCCAAATGATGCTGGACGAGTTTCCCCATCTCCAAAATGGGGTGGATTCTAACAGCCCCTAGCTAACAGAGGAAACATGAGGCTTGATTGACGTTGTGAAGACAGTACCTGGCACCTAGTAGCAAGTTCACAAACAGTAGTGATTCTTGAGCCAAGAGTGACATGTCAGTTTACTGCCTGACCTACCGCTGTTGTTCATGTGCATCAGTTAGGTGAGGAGACAATTACTAAGGGGCCCTTGAGCTCTATTGAGCCAGCAAAGCTTCCCACCAAACTGCAAATCAGGGCCTCCCTGACCTCTGCATCTGGTTCGGCCTCACCCCACGCTTCCACATCAGACCTGTGAAAACCTGGCCACTCTGCCTCCAGACCTACCCTGCAACCCTTCATAAACCCTCCCCACCCTCCTGCCATCCCTTCAGCTCCTTCTGCAAATATGTAAAGACCATACATTCAGGACTAGAGCTAGGTTTAGGTTTAGTGCTAGGGTTAGGTCTAGGTTTAGGGCTAGGGCTAGGGTTAGGTAAACGGCTAGGGTTATGGCTCGAGTTAGGGCTAGGCTAGGGATAGGTTCAGGGTTAGGGACAGGATTAGGGCCAGGTTACTGCTAGCGATAGGGTTAGGGCTATGGGTAAGTCTAGGGCTAGGGCTAGATTTAGAATTAGGCTAGGCTAGTGCCAGGTTTAGGCTAGGTCTAGGTTAGTGTTAGTGTTACAGTTAGTGTTAGGTTAGGTTTAGGTTAGGCTAGGGCTAGGTCTAGGGCTAGTGTTAGGCTTGGGATAGGGTTAGTGACAGTGTGAGGGCTAGTGTTAGTTTTAATCCTAGGGCTAGGGCTAGGACCAGAGCCAGGTATTGGTTTCGGGCTAGGGCTAGGACCAGGTTTAGGTCTAGGATTAGGTCTAAGACTAGGGTTAGGTTAGGCTAAGGCCAGAGCTAGGTTTAGAGCCAGCGGTAGGGCCAGGTTTAGGCTAGGTTGGGTTAGTGCTAGGCTTGGGCTTGGGCTAGGATTAGGCTAGGTGTAGGCTTAGGGCTAGGGTTAGGTATAGGCCTCAGGGCTTGTTCTAGGTTTAGGGACAGGATTATGGTAAGGGTTAGGGTTAGAGTTACGGATAGGGCAAGGGTTAGGGTTAGGATTAGTGTTAGGGTTAAGGCTAGGGTTAGGTTAAGGTTAGGGTTAGGGTTAGGTTTAGGCCAAAGCTAGGGCTAGGGTTTGGCATAGGGCCAGGTTTATGGTTTGTGCTATGTCTAGGGCTCAGTTTATTGCTAGGGCTAGCTGTAGGGCTGGGCCTAGGGCTAGGTTAGCGTTAGGGTTCGGTTAGGTTTAGGGCTAGGGTGAGGGCTAGTGTTAGTGTTAGGGCTAGGGCTGGTTTAGGGTTAGGGCTAGGCTATGTCTAGGCTAGGGTTAGGGTTAAGGCTAGGGATAGGGCAAGGATTAGGCCAGAGCTAGGGTTAGAGTTAGGGTTTGGTTTAGGTTTAGGGTTAGGGTTAGTGATAGGTTTAGGTTTAGGATTAGTTTAAGTGTTATGGTTAGGCCAGGATTAGGGTTATGGTTATGGTTAGTGGTAGGTTTAGGGCAAGGCCGAGGGCCAGGTTTAGGGCTAGTGCTAGGTTAGGCAAGGCATAGATTAGGGTTAGGCCAAGTCTAGGCCAGGTTTAGGCCAGGGCCAGGTTATGGCTAGGCCAGGCTCGCGCTGGACCAGGGCTAGGTTATTGTTCGGCCAGGGTAGGCATAAGTCTAGGTCTAGGTTTAGGGTTATGGTTAGGTTAGGCCAAGGTTGCTTTAGCCAGGGTTAGGTTAGGGCCAGGGCTAGGGGCTACGGTTAGGTCTATGGTTAGTGCCAAGGCTAGGGCTAGGACTTTGGCTAAGGTTAGGCTAGGGTTAGGCCAGGGCTAGGTTTATGTTTAGGGCTAGGGCTAGAGCCAGATTTAGGGCTAGGGGTAGGGCTAGGTTTATGGCTAAGGTAGGGTTACAGCCAGGTCTAGCGCTAGGGTTAGGCCAGGACCAGGTTTAAGGCTTGGTCTAGGGCTGTGTCTAGGGCTAGGGTTAGGTTTAGGTCTAGGGCTTCTGCTAGGGTTAGGCTATGGCTAGGTTTAATGTTACGGTTAGGGTTAGGTTAGGTTAGGCCTAGGGTAAGGGTTAGGTTTAGGTTAGGTTAGGGCCTAGTGTTAGGGTTAGTGTTTGGGTTAGGGTTAGCATTAGGACTAGGCTAGGGCTGAGATTTGCATAGGCCAGGTTTAGGTTAGGCTAGGTCTAGGTATCAGGTTAGGCCAAGGCTAACTGTAGGCCAGGCTAGGGCTAGCGTTAGGTTGAGGGTTAGAGTTAAGGTTATGGTTAGTGCCAGGTCTAGGACCAGGATTAGCATTAGGGTTAGGCTTTAGGTTAAGGCTAGGCTAGGGTTAGGCTAGGGTTCAGGTTAGGTTAAGGGCTGGGGCCAGGTTTAGGGCCAGGCTAGGGTTAGGCGCATGGCCAGGGTTTAGGCCAGGCCAGGCCTAGGCCAGGCCAGCTGGGTTTCGGGTTAGGCCAGGGCCAGGCTAGGCTACAGTTTAGGTTAGGGTTAGGCCAGGGCCATTAGGCTTAGGTTTAGGCCAGAGCCAGGGACAGATTTGGGACCAGGGTTTAGGCCAGGTCTAGCCAGGTTTAGTGTTAGGCTAGGGTTAGGGTTAGGGACAGGGTTAGGTTAGGCCAGGGCTAGGCCAGGTTTATGGTTTGCCAGGGTTAGGCCAGGGCCAGGTTTAGTGTTTCGCGAATTAGGGTTAGGTTTAGGGACAAGTTTAGGGTTAGGTTTAGTGCTAGGGTTAGGTTTAAGGCCAGGCTAGAGCTCAGGTTAGGCCAGGTATTGGGCGAGGCCTTGGGCTAGGGCTAGGTTTAGGGTTAGGTTAGCGTTAGGGTTAGGGCTAGGTTAGGCCTAGGTTTTGGCATAGGTTTAGGATTAGTGCTAGGTTTAGGCTTGGATTAGGGCTAGGGCTGTCTGCAGGGCTAGCCAGAGGGCTAGGTTAGGGTTAGGATTAGGCTAGGCTAGGTTTAGGGCTAGGCTAGTGCTAGGCTAGGTTAGGGTTAGGGCTAGGTTACGGTTAGGTTAAGGGTTAGGATAGAGTTAGGGATAGGGCTAGTGCTAGAGTTAGGCGTATGGCTAGTTTTTGGGCTAGAGATAAGACTCAGGCTAGGAATAGGCCTAGGGTTAGTGTTAGGCTAGGCTATGTTTAGAGTTAAGGCTAGTGCTATGGCTATGGATAGGCTAGTGTCAGGGCTAGGCTCTGACTAGGGTTAGGTCTAGGGCCTCAGAATTAGATTTAGGGATAGGGTTACGGTTAGGGTTAGGCTACAGCCACAGTTCGGACTAGGCCTAGGGTTAGGTTTAGGGATAGGGCTAGAGCTAGGTTTAGGGCCAGGCCTAGGGTTCGGCTTACAGTTAGGTTTAGTGTTAGAGTTATAATTAGTGCTAGGCATATTGTTAGGGTTAGGCTAGGGCTAGGGCTAGGGTTAGGGTTAGGCTAGGACTATGACTATGGCTAGGGTGAGAGCCAGGTCTAGGTTAAGGTCTAGGGCTAGGTTCGCGTTAGGGTTAGGGTTAGGTTAGATTTAGGTTAGGGGGTAGGGTTAGAGTTATGGTTAGGTTAAGTTTAGGGTTAAGGCTAGGCTAGGCTAAGACTTGGGCTATGGTTAGGTTTAGGGCTAGGGATAGAGCTATGTTTAGAGCTAGGTCTAGGGCTAGGTTTAATTAGGCTAGGATTAGGGTTAGGTTAGGTTAGGCTAGGGATAGGGTTTGTCGTAAGTCTAGGTTTAGCGTTAGGGCTACGTCTAGGCTCGGATTAGGGCCAGGTCTAGCTGCAGGGCCAGCCCTAGTGCTAGGTTTAGGTTTAGGGTTAGGGCTAGGTTAGGGCTTGGTTTAGAGCTAAGGCTAGGTTAGGTTGAGGTTGAGGTCTAGGGATAGGTTTAGAGATAGGGCTCGTGCTAGGAGTAGGGTAGGGGTAGTGTTAGGGCTAGGTATTGGTCTCCGTCTAGGACTAGGGCTAGGGTTATTGTTAGGGCTAGGGCTAGAGCTAGGTTTAGGAGTAGGGCTAGTTTTAGGTTTAGAGTTAGGTTTAATGTTAGGGTTAGGATTAGGCCAGGCCTAGTGTTAGGTTAGGCTGGGGCCAGGCCAAGACCAGGTAGGGCTAGGTCTAGGGCCAGGCCTAGGTTAGGTTTAGGCTCGGCTAGGGCTAGGCTAGGCGAGGTCTAGGTCTAGGTTAAGGTCTAGGGCTAGGTTCGCATTAGGTTAGGGTTAGGGTTAGGGTTTGGGTTAAGTTTAGGTTAGGCTAGGGCTAGGTTAGAGCTACGGGCAGGGTTATGGCTCAGCTTAGGGCTAGCGCTAGTGTTAGGTTAGGTTAGGCTTAGGTTAGGGTTATGGTTAGGACCAGGGTTAGGGTTACCGTTAGGATTAGGGTTAGGTTTAGGTTAGGCCACGGCTAGTGTTACGGTAAAGGTTAAGCCAAGGGCTAGGGACTATGGTTATGGCTAGTGCTAGGCTAGGCATAGGACACGTTTAGGTTAGTGTTAGGGTTAGGTTTAGGGTTAGGTTAGGACCAGGGCTAGGCTAGGATTTTGGCTAGGGTTAGGGATAGGACAGGATTAGGGCTAGGGTTAGGTTAGTGCCAGGCTCGGCCAGGATTAGGGTTAGGCTAAATCTAGGTCTATGTTTAGGCTAGGCTAGGGTTATGGGTAGGGCTAGGTGTAGGGTTCGAACTATGGCTAGGGTTAGGTTAAACGGCTAGGTCTAGGACTTGGGTTAGGCTTGTGCTACGGTTAGGGCTAGGCTAGGCTATGGCTAGAGCTAGTGTTAGTGTTACAGTTACGGATAGTTTTAGTGTTAGGGCTAAGGCTAGGGTTAGTTTAGGGCTAGGGTTAGTGTTAAGGTTAGTTTTAGGGTTAGGACTAGGGCTAGGCTAGGCCAGGACCAGTGTTAGGGCTATGGCTAGGATTAGGCTAGGGCTAGGTCTAGGGCTAGGGTTAGATTTAGGGCTAGGGCTAGATCTAGCTCTAGGGCTATGTCTAGGGATAGACTTAGGGCTAGGCCAAGGTTAGGGTTAGGCCAGGGCTAGAGCCAGGGTTTGGTGTTGGTCTAGGTTTAGGGTTAGGGCCAGGTTTAGGCTCGGATTAGGCTAGGCTAGCTATAAGTCTAGCCCTAGGCTAGGGTTATGGTTAGGTTTAGGTTAGGTTTAGGCTTAGGCTAGGGCCAGGCCTAGGATTAGGTTACAGCCATGGCTAGGTTTAGGTTAGGACCAGGGCTAGGGATAGGACTAGGTCTAGTGTTAGCGCTAGGGCTAGTGCTAGGTTTAGGCTATGGCTCGCGTTAGGGATAGGTTAAGTTTAGGTTTAAGGCTAGGCTAGGATTAGGCTAGGGCTAGTGCTAGGCCTAGGGTTAGGGTTAGGACTAGGGCTAGGCTAGGTTAGAGCTAGGGCTTGCTTTAGTTGTAGGGCAAGGTTTAGGGACAGAGTTAGGGATAGGGCTAGTGCTATGGTTAGGGTAGGGCTCGTGTTAGGCTAGGATAGGCTCGTGCTAAGACTAGGCTAGGGTTAGTGTTAGGGCTAGGGCTAGGGCCACGGTTAGAATTAGGGCTAGGGCTATGGATAGGACTAGGACTAGGGTTAGGTTTAGGGCTAGGGCTAGGGCTAGTGTTAGGGCTATGGCTAGTGTTAGTGTTAGGATTAGGGTAAGGGTTAGTGTTAGGGTTAGGGATAGGTCTGGGGCTAGAGTTAGGGATAAGGCTAGGGCTACGGTTAGGACTAGGTCTAGAACTAGGGTTACGGCTAAGCCTAGGATTAGTGTTAGGGATAAGGTTAGAATTAGGGTTAGCGCTAGGGCGACAGTTAGGGCTATGCCAAGGGTTAGGTTTAGGGATAGGGTTAGGGTTAGGGCTAGGGCTAGGACTAGGGCTAGGGTTAGTGTTAGGTCTAGGTCTAGGCTAGACCACCTTTTGTGAAGGAGGCCACAAAAGGGCAGTTCCTGTAATCCTCTCTCCTGTAAATAAGGTGATGAAGAATAACAGTGCCAATGCCCAGATGTAACAACAGGGATACTGGGACATGAGTCCCAAGTGGGGCTGCGCCCTGGGGCTGGGGAGCGGCCTGTGGGTGCTGGACGTGGAGACAGGCTCTTGTGCGACCACCTGCAACTCTCAGAACAGGCAGCAGCAACTAGAGTACTGGGATTGAAATCTAATGGAGGAGACCTGCAGATGGAGCCAGGATGTTATGAGGCAGGAGCAGGAGGAAGACGCCTGGAGCAAGAGGGGCTATTTCTTCCAGCAGAACCATGTAGAGCTTTCCTAAGAAAGATTTGGAAGGGCTCTCCCAAGCTGAGTGAGCGGTGGGCCCACTACTGGGAGGAACAACGTGAAGGGAACCCAAGCATTCCGCTGAGTGGTGGTGGGATTGGGGGCGGTCCGGCATAGACTGTTTTATGTTATACCTCCATATAATTTATAAGGCTAAGCACTTCTAGAATTTTTAATAATAAAACAGAATAACATTTTCATAGCTTGGTGCATTTTTCTTCCTGAGCACCCCCATGTTTCTTTTGTCTTCTGTGATCTTGCTGTCTGCTTGAGCCTTGGGAACTGCATGTTTGTCCCGTTGATTGAGGCGATGGTTTCACTGAAGTTTGTTTGTTTATTTATTTATTTCAGCTGAGCCTGTTGGCAGCTCAACAGCAGCTCAGCTCGGGCTGGGCGTCAAACTGCTGTTGTTCACTAAGTTTGTTTTGTTTTTTTGAGGCAATGTCACTGGCCCTCACATGCGGGATCCGAAGCGGGGCCGCCGTTGTCCCAAGCCAGCTCTCAACCACCACGATACTTGGCTGGCCCGTTCACTAAGTTTTTGAAGTTAGTAGTTTTTATTATTATTTTTTTATATTATATTTTTTGAGGGCAGTGTCACTGGTCCTCATATGTGGGACCCGAACCAGGGCCGCTGGCTTCCCAAGCCAGCACTTAACCACCGCACCACTCGGCTGGTTCCTAAGTTAGTAGTTTTGAAGTAAGTTGTGATCATAGATTCTTTTCTTAGGAGTGTTCTAGACAATCTTCTGTTTTTCCTTCCCCTCCGTCTGGTTTCTTTGTGTGGATCTTGTGCTGGTTTCTTTTTAAGAATTTTTCTTTGCATTAAGTGAGTTGTCTTGAAACAGTTTGTAGGCAGGGGATGGGGATGGGTTTGTTTCTTTACAATTAAAAAGAGAGAGCTAGAGTGCTAAAACTGTGCTGACCGATATTTTAGCCTCTAACTACTGTATTGTAGCTATTTATATTAAATTTAATTAAAATTTTATTTTCTCCGTTGTCATAGCTATGTTTCAAGGAAATATAAAAAGACGATAACTAACATATATAGGATAATAATAAAACAAATCTTAGTTCCTCCACTCCCAGACACAATCATTATCCTTAAGTTTGTAATTAGCAATTGCTCACTATTCTGTAAAGGTTTCTCACAATTTAAAATCCCAACAAGGTCTGGCCGAGTGGTGCATTGGTTAAGCGCTGGCTTAGGAAGCCAGCGGCCCCTGTTCGGTCCCACATGTGAGGGCCAGTGACACTGCCCTCAAAAAAAAAATAACATTCTGTAACCGACATTAAATTGTACATGGAGACACTCCCTGAAACAGAAGGCCCACAAGAGTGTGACTTCATTAAATTCAAAATTAATTAGCCACCATCCCATTCGGGAGTCAAACCCAGCAGCCTTGTTGTTAAGGGCGCACGCCCTATCCACTGAGCCATCCACGCAGCAGCTCAGCTCAAGGTGCTGAGTTCAATCTTTAGTTGTCGGTGGGCGTAGCCCACCATTGAACAGGCAATCTTGTTGTTACACCAGCTGAGCCACCCTGCCACCTGGAGACCGCTCAGCAACAGCACAGCTAGGGTCCAGGTTTCACTGGCCCATGTGGGAATCAAACCCATGGCCCTGTTGCTCAGAGCATGTGCTCTACGCCAACTCTTACCCAACGGAACCACTTGGCCAGCCCTTACTCAGCTGTTTTCATCCTCAGTTTCCTTATCTGTAAAATGGGGTTAGTACACCCTTTCCAGGACTTGCATGCTGCACTGGTCAAAAATAAGGAAGGAAAGATGACCGTTTAAATTTTTGCAAGCCCTTGAGTAACAGGTGTAAATGTGTGCTTGCATTGGCGTAGATGTGTCTGTGTGTAGGGGGAGGGTTAACATTCGCCTTCAAATCCCCAGGTGTTACCTGGCCTAGGTTCTGGGACATTCCTGGAGAGATGCTGAGGTTTTTATACCATTGAGCAGTGTCTTATTTGTTATTCAAATATATGTTGAGCACCTCCTTTGTGCCACACCCTGTGTTGCTAGGCACTTTATATTTCATCCTCAACTCTATTATCCATATTTTATACAGAAGGCAACAGGCTCAGAGAGAGTAGTTCATTTGCTCAAAGTCATACAGAGGATTTATGGCAAAGCCAGGATTCTAACCACTGGTGGTAGTGGTTCTGTGGAGTGTATATTTCAAAAGGTCTGGGAGGAGGGAGTTCTCAAAAGATGCAGATTCCTAGCTCTTTCTAAACACATTTAAGCATGTTTGAAACAACTTGGGTAGGTGAATCTACAAGATAATATATAAAACTCACATTATATTTCGTTGAATGGCTCTGGTGTGAATCTATGCCCCCCTCCCTAGACCTGGTCCCACAGGGCTGGCCAGTGTCTCCCCCAGGCCAACCTGGCTGCCTGCCTGTCTGCTCTCACAAGAGCCCCCCACACACACACACACACAGCGGTGCACCCACATTGGTAATCATGAGGTGCACGATGGTCTTAGGCATGAGGTTCTGCATGGTTTTATTGACGACGGCCATGAGTCCACCAGGTTTCAGATGGTCTTCACGTGCTGCTCCAGCTGTGGGTCCATGGAGTGCATGAAGCTGTCTGAGACATTCTCTTCAGTCTCACTGTCCTGCCATGTAGAACAGAGGCAATCTGGGTGGCTGGGACCTTGAAGCCAGGTTCCAGGCATCCCCAGGGTCTGAGCTCCTCTCTTCCAAGAGTGCCTGGAGGCACAGAGAGAAGCAAGTGGGCTGAACACACAGACACCTGCTTCCCCTTATGCTCTGGGTCGCTGGGCTCTACCCCCAGACTCTCAAGACCCCAGGCCCTCATTCAGCCTTATCTTACTTAGCTGTGAGTCTAGTGCCTAGAATTTGCCTCAGTTTCCCAGTCCATAAATTAGGAAAGGACATCGCCAAGGTCTCTTCCTGATTCGAAAGACCGAGCTAAAGCTGATGTCAGGCTGGGGACGCGTGGCAGAAGGGGAGTGAAGGGCACACTCACTTTCTCCTTGTCCTGGGAGGTCCACACCAAAGCCATAGAAGACACTACACAGCATGGCCACCACCCCCACCAGTGAGCAGAGCTCCAGCAGATACACAGAGAAGAGGAGGGATTGTGTGAACCCAGGGCACTGCACCCCAACTCTAAGTGAAAGAGGGGAGAAAAGGGAAGGCAGGCAGAAGAAATCATCATATGAAGGGGCTGCAGGAAATGTCATCTGTTGCATTGAAAGGGACACGTAAAGCTGCCATTGGATAAGGATGGGAGGAAGATTGAACTCTGATCCCGCCCCAGGGCAGGTAGGGAGAGGGTCCCTCCTATTTCGAAGCTCAAGGAGGATTTAGAAGCCTCCCTGCTTCTCCGCCTGGAGTGGCTTTCTGCCTCTCCCATCCAGAGCCGCGGCCCTCCGGACACGGTCGGCCGCCTCGCTCGGGGAGCTACCTCCTGGGGCGTGGATTCCCCAGCGGGACCAGACGATTGGGAGGACGGACGGCCCTTCCGCGGGGAGGCTCGTGGTGTGGTCGAGTCCAGTTGGCGTCCCGGGCGTCGTGGGGCCGCCCTCTTGTGTGGCGGTGGGATCCGCCAACGGCAAGTGTTTTCACAGTGGCCCGTCAGCATCTTCTGCCCATCCCCAGGGTCCTCCGCCGCGCGCCTTTCCCTCTCGGGCTCCTGTCTTGCGCGCCGTCCCCTCCTCCCCGGTCGCCTCTGACCCGCCCCGCGCCGGCCTTTGCATCCGTCAGGGAGCGACCGAGGCCGGCCTCTCACCACGCGGGGACAGCCCTCTCCCACCCACCGCACCCCCGTTCTCCGCACAGGGACCGATGCTGCGCCCCGCGAGGGAGGCGCCTTCGGGTCCCCCCAACGACGTGGGGAGCGCCTGGGGTTGACGTGCCACACTGGACAGCGGGGCTCGGCGATCGCAGCGTCGGCGCCGGGTCTGAGCTCCCCCGCGAGTGGCAGCGTTGGCTGGGCTGGGTTGCCGCGGGCCCGCCCCCTGGTCGGGAGGGGCGGACTCGCACCCGAGGCCCGTTTCCTCCTCCGGAAGCCATTCGCGTCCGCCCCAGGGGCCAAGGGCGCGCGAGACGCCTCCTCTCGTCCCCTTCGCCTGAGTTGCGGACTGGAGGCCGCGACCCTGTGGTGCACATCGCCGGCCTTGGCTCGGCCTCGGTGTCCGCTGCCGCCGCCAGCCGCCCTCCTGAGCACCAAGCCCCTCCCTCCTGGCCGTGCCTGGAGGCGCCCCTGCCACTGGTGGGTGGAGACAGGGGCGGGGTGCGCGTGCATCTTTCATTGTGACGCCTTTCTCATAGACCAATGGTGTTAGGGAATGTAGGCCACGCCCACACAGCTGTTGCCAAGTACCGCTGGACCCTCCTTTCCTGGCTCAGTCTCGCAGAAGCCCCCTGGTGGTTGGAAGTACGCTGCAGGGGCTGTTGAAATCTGGCTGAAATGGTCCCCCCTTCCCTACCTGGCGTTCAGGGATGTCAGAAGAAGCCCAACGGAAGAAATTGGCTGGGGCCACGAAACAGGTGAAACGGGTCGCGGCTCCCTGACCCAGCCCAAGAACTCCGAAGTCCAGGTGGTGGCCAGGGTCGGTGTTTGCCTAGGAGGCACACAGGCAAGCCGCGTGGGCCAGCCGCTTAGACTCCGTTGGATCCCCATCAATATCTCACCAGTCCAACCCTCCCCAACCTCTCCCCCACCCCCCTTCGCAGCCCAACCCCTGGCTTCGCTTGTGGTTCCCTTGTGACTTTGGGCTGGTAAACCCCTGGGGCTCTTGGCTGGGCCCTAACTTCTTTGCCGCCCAGAAGGGGATCTCTTGGGCACCCTGGGACCCATGGACTCCCAGCTGCTAGCCGCAGGGGGCCCTGCGGAGCTGCGACTCCGCCATCCATAGGGATGTAGTAATGTCACAGTCACCCTCGCAGCTGTCTTCACAGCTGCAAATTGGGTGTTCAATACAAAGACCAAGTCCCTTAGTGTTTTCACTTCCTTTCGGTTTTCTCAGGTCCCTGTACACATTTCCAGCTGGAGGGGCCTTTGGCCTGTGGCACCTAGGTCAGAGAGATTTCAGGCTTACTGTAGACTGTATCCCATCCTTTAGACACTCACAGAGTAAAAAGTCTCCATTTCACTAGTGATCTCAAAACGTTGACTACATCTCTGGGTGGCAATGGGGAGACTGTGTCTAGTTTGGTTTTCTGCCATTTCTACTCCCCAGAGACAGTTTCTCATTGTTAATCTGAACTCTCTGTTTCACATGCTAATCATGTCGTGTGATGATGCTTAGACCAAATTGCCCTTCAGTCAGGCAGTGTTCTTTGGTGTGAGACCTACCTCTCCTCTGAGGAGAGGATCCCGGGAACCCGCACTGCACAGCTGGGATACTTCCCCAAGTCATCATCTCATCATGGGCTCTGAGTGCCACACGGTCAATATGGGACTGAGGCATCAGTTTGCTGGAGTCTCCTGAGAGAGAAAAAGCCTCTTAGATCAGTGTACTTAGAGATGACGTTGACATACATTTGTAAGATTTTAATAGACTTCTCTCTGAAATGGTGCTTGGGTTTTCTGTGTTACCATCCCAGATTCACTAGGGTTCACCTGTCTTCTGCCATTGGGCTACAGTGATGTCAAAATTTGAGAATACTGGTGTGTATGTCTGACATATGTATGAGAAAGGTCCCACATATCTGATCACTGAAATGTTTCCTTGACTACCTCTGCCTCTGATTTTGCCCCCTTGAAAGCCATTGATTTATGGCATATCCCCTGGAATTCAGATTCAGGAGACTGAATTTAAAATCTCATTGCCTTTCTTTTTTTTTTTTTAAAGATGTTATCTGTCCATTTCTTCAGTCATGAAGTGAGAATTACAACATCTTGTAGGGTTGTTGTGGCATTCAATCAAATGACGAATATGAATAGTTTGTAAACTGTCAAGTAGGATGTGAATACTTGTGAGTCTCACTGCTTTTCCTTTCTGCAGCTGAGAGAATTTCAAAAGGAGAACAAGCTTGGTGTTTCTTCACAAGCTAAGGAGAAAAGGAGAACTAAAAATGGCAGTAACCCCGAGACAGCCACTTGTGATGGTTGTCACTGGCCTGAAGAACTGAGTCTTGTCTGGTCAGGCTACTGGGGATAGGAGTGCTCAGAGCACTAGAGGGTAGTGGTTAGATTGTGGAAGAGGTGTCAGGTACTGGTTAAGAATTCTGGGTTTAAATCCTATGTCTCCCTCTGCTAGGGATATGGTTTGGGGAAGGTTGTTTAAGCTCTTTGTGTGTCTGTCTCCACATCAGTAAAATTCGAGTAAATACTGTCTTACTTGCTCTAACGAAGGTTAAATGAGATTGTCGTTTTTATATTAATCACTTAGCACAGAGCCTCGTGCAGAGTAAACATTCAGAAAAGAAAAGGGTAGTTGATATTGGACTTGCTGCTCTGGTGGTTTTCTGCATCCCCAGCCTCAAGGGGAAGCCACTTGCCATCAGGCTCTCCCTTTCAGAAGCACGAAAGGAGCCACAGGGGAGAAAAGCGTCCTTTATTCGAGATGCCAGCAGCTAAGGAAGATGGCAGGCAGACACTAGTGTAAAAAACCACCTTCCCTGAGCCAAAATGATGAAGAGGTTTCATGGGCAGGTATGTGGGGAAGAATACAGGAAAGCAGGCCTCAGCGCTAATAGTTGAGAAGTTAACACCAAGGATTTTCTGAGGCCTCAGGTCTGCCTCAATCTTATCTGAAATCTCGATATCTGCCACCATCTGCACAAACTCCTAGGGAGTTGTGCAACACTGCTAGGGTATAGTGTTCTCAGCTCCCCAGATGTCCAGGTTCCTGAGGATTTAAGAAGCTGCTCTTTTCAGGTTAGGATGTTTGTTAATTAACAAGGTTGGGTAACCTTGAAAAATAACAGAGTTCTTTAGTGGGAGCAGAAACAAAGAGGAAACAGCTGCATATTAGGAGGGATCAAACTGCAAAGTATATTATTGATCTACCAAATTTCACCCTTCCAGAAGGCTCCTTCATGGATTGATTTAATTCAATAAGTTTCTGGAGAATTTCCTGCATTGTCATCAAAGTATGCCCTGGACTAAACTAAAAATATAGTGAACAGTTGGTTTTCTGATTTTTAATTTTTTAATTAAAATCATCATGAAATGTCTTACTCAGTATTGAAAAGAACAAATTAAAAACCAAGGGCTTGACCATGTGTGAAACATTAATTTACTTATTTAATGTCTATATTTTAAAACCTTCTGATGGTCATTCAAATAAGTAAAATTATATTGGGTTCAACATTTTAAATATCTTTGAGATTGGCTAATTTTCCAGCCAACCACATAGAAGTTTTAGGAACTTACAATTTTCTGGGGACTTTCAGTAAGATAGCGGAATAGATAGACACTGTGACACCTGTCTGCCAGGATCACACCAAAATTACAAATAATTGATACAACATTCAACCCCAGATGTCCCTGAGGCTGAACTTAAAGAGGAGGCCACATGGAGTCTGGTAGGAGAAAGTGGAGACGAGAGAGGGCAAACCCCAGGAGGGAAACCTCAGCAGTGGGGAGCGGTCTCCGGTTGGGGGAGAGACTCTCTGTCCCCACACAAAACTCACCAGCCTAGAGTTACTTTGCCCGGAAGAGGAGTTCCACGATAGCTGACAGTAGAAATGAGTGAGGACTCTCTTTGCCCAGCTCGGTGAGGCCGAGGCGGTTGGCTAAGGAGAACCAGTGGGGCCAGCGCACAGACTAGCTTGCCGGTGAGCACTCACCCTGTTCCTGGTGGAGAGGGAGAGGAGCTGTGTGAGCCAAGCCCAGGAGCCTGCGGGTTCAGACTGAACTGAGCGCCTTTGGCAGGGGAGCTGGAGTCTTTAGGGCCACTGCTTCCCTCGTGTGGAGGTTGCACATGCGTGGTGTACAGGAGGGCACCATTTTGTCAGGTCCTTTTTCTAGTGGCAATGGGGTGGTGACTGGGGAATCAATAGCCTGAATGGTAGGTAAATTTATAATAACAATAATAATTATCTTCATCATCATCATCATCATTCCAAATAGAAAATTCTCTTTGAGTTACATACTAAGTGAGGGACTCATTTCACCTGGCCAATAATATAATCTGTTTGTAATATTTTCCTCATTTTGCAGCATTTTCATTGTGTTTATCACTTCACCGTCTTCTGAATTGATAGAATGTACAAATGGTAAAATACAACCTCAATGAGGTGAATTTTCAAAAGAAACTTTCAATCTCCTTTGTGCCAGTAGCTCTCCCTGTGGTGGCTCACCCTGAGAATGTATTCACTGATGGTAAACAGAGGTTAGTCATTTTTCACATTATAGAAGGGATTTGTGAGCAAACGTTACTAAAAACAGACATTCTACATTATTATCAAGGACTTATCAATTATCTTAAATAAATTAATGAATTAATAACTGGTTCACTTCAGTGTGTTCCTAAGAGAAGAATACTTCAGAGATCATGAATAACAACCAGAAATTTTTGTCCATTGGACAGAGACATCAATTCAATACTCTCCAACCTTACTGTTCGAATGGACTCTAGACATCGAGAAGGCCTGTATATCTACATAATTATTATTGAACTCAAAATAGCCCCATTTGTTTGATCGTCTTTACCAGTCTGCTAAAAATATATTAGTAATAATAAATAATAACACTTATACTTGATTCTTTGAGCTTTGCACCGTAAACCCACTGTGCTTATGTACCAGGTAATTACTCTACAGTATATAAAATCAACTTTAATATTATCTATAATACTATTTTTATATGGTTTGAAATTTAGGAAGAATGGCTATTGTAAAGCAAGAAAAAGAAGGCATGTGTGATTTTTCAGAGAAAAAGTTAAAAGAATAATAGTTTGCCCACATATAGTATTGGCCCTGCCAGATTGTTTCTTGTATATGAGAAAAAGGAGACCCAAACTTGTTAAAGGAACCAAGTATGAAGTTGCTTAGATATGGTTATTAGAAAAGAAATATTGGAAAAGGAATTAGGGCCTGCAGTGTGCGCGGTGGTTAAGCGATGTTGGCTTGGCCCATTTCCCACGTGGCCAGTTCAGGTCCCATATATGAGACAGAGCCAGTGATTGACTGCCCTCAAAAAAAACAAAAACAAACAAAAAAACATTCTATGGGCCGGCTGAATAAGCACGTGGTTGTTAAGAAGGTGGCTTGGGTGCTGGCCTAGTTGCACATTGTTTAAGAGCTGCCTTGGGATGCCAGCGTGGCCCCAGTTGGGGATCCCACATTAAGGGGGCCAGGAATGGACACTGCCCTCTAATAAAGAAAATTTTCCTAAAACAAAGAATTTATATATATATATACACATATATATATATATACACACACACACACACACACACACACACACTCTATAATGGCACTACAGGGGGACAGAAAATTGGTCCCATAAGTTATATGGAAACACTAGCAATGTCCTCTCTGGCCTCCTACAAGTTTTTAGGTCATTATTGTAATTTACACAATGGTTTTCTTACAGCCTTTAGCCCTTATTAGAGTATCTATAAAGTTACAGTTCCCCATTCTTATACAACTATCAGAAATCAGATTAATGAATGACACTTCCCAGTGCTTCCATTACTAGTTCTTAGATGAAGCTGCATATTCTAAATCAAAAATGTGAATGTTTATGTTCCCAATCCATATGGAATGCCTTGAATTTGCTCCCAATCCTGGCCTATTGTATCCACCCCAACAAACAATATACATTATGTATATGATATGTGGGAAGGGGACATATTGATGATGGGAAGGATTAGAAAATTCTTCCTGTGATTCTAACTAGTTTTCCCTATTCTGGAATGACATGAGGTTTACAGTAAATGCTGTGGGAATATGGATTAATACTTTAGAATCATAGACAAATTAACTTGCACGAGGTTAATAAAACCCACTGATTATATTGACACTGTGAACATCGAATGTATTTAGAAATTGAAGTTTATGTCCTCCCCATGAAGTCATTTCTATGGAAACTAATTGAGCCAGAAGAAAAATTAGAGCTTTGGGATCCATGTGAAATGGTAGAAAAGTCTTCATTTATCTGTCCAAGTGACTGATCATAAGGTACAAGAGCTTCAGTAAACAAGGAAGAGCAAGCATATTATTAGCTTTATATATAAAAAAGCGTGCTTTAGATAAGTTGGGATATTACACATTTGTAGCCACTCAGACTCGCGCATACTTGTTTCTATATTGGAGACATATTCTGCTCCTAATCGAAGATGTTACTGGGTTTAACAATTGTTCTTTGCTCTTGGTCTTAGTTTGTACATGCTAGCATACTAATTACAAAGAAAGGAACAAATAAGACAGGCAAAAAAAGAAAGAGAAATAACTCGGATCCATGATACCTCCACAAAAAGATTAGAAATGATCCAGAAAGAATATTTAATGTGAGAGGAAGACACATAGGATCTGACTTGCCTCCCATTTCCTCATCTTTTTCTTTTAAAACCTATAAAAAAGAATAATTTGAGGACTTGTTTGTTTGTTTTCTGAGGGCAGTGCATCACTGGCCATGGCCCTCATATCTGTGGAGACCCGAACCAGAGGGCCGCTGGCTTCCCAAGCCAGCGCACAGCAAGCACACTGGCTCAGATGCCACTCGGCCGAGCCACATGAAGGACTTGTTTTAACCTGTACGTGTCTGAACTGCAATTTTTTTCAGCTTAACTACTGTTTGTGTTTCTCCTCCCAAATCCTACCGCCTGCCTGCTAAAAGTAGCTGACACAAAAGACACAGCAGAGATACAACTCTAGCAGCAGTAGCGCTTGGCCCCAACGGAGGTGAAGAGAGCTCCATATAGGATGGGATTTTATTTGTTGTTTGATCATTTGTTGTTGTTTGTTTGTTTGTTTATTCATACATTTATTTATTTATTTAAGATTTTACTGGGGAACTGGGGAGGAAGGGTGGCATTGGGGAATCGGGAGGGAATTTACTGAATATAGTTTTGCTTTTTTTTCTTCTTCCGTCTTTATTTGCATGAGGGCTTTGTTTTACGGGCCCCATGGTGATATCGTCCATGTAAAATAACCAAGATGGGGAGGCAGATCGGTCGCTTGCAGTCCTCTGGATGATCGCTCACTGAAGCTATTGGCAGCTCACTGCTTTGGCTGCCAGCCACTCACGCATTAGCTGCCGGCCACTTGCACTGTCGCCCTATGGCATGCCCACTACAGCAGAGGCTGCAACCCTGCACCATTGCCCCGGGACTCTGCAACCCAGTTCCAGTTGGAGCCGTTGTTAGCCTAGAGTGCAGTGTCCACTGGCCCCTCATATGTGGGTTCCAAACTGGGGCTGCTGGCATCCCAAACCTGCAGCTGTCATCAATGCACCTCTTGGCACCTAGCCATACTTGCCATATGTTTAAGATTCATCCACGTGGTATCATTCTGCTCTATTCATTTTCATGACTGAATCTATATTCCCCCCAGTTTCTTGGATTAATGACATTTACATTTATTCTTTCCTCTAGCTGAATGGAAATTTGTGTTTCTACCACATTTTGGCTCTTGTGAATAGTGGTGCTATGAATCGTTTGTGTACAAGTTTTCAACACCTGTTTCAATTCAGTTTTTAGGGTATATATCTATCATTCATTGTTATTTCCTGGGTAAGATTTTATTTGGGGAACACGGGAGAGAGAGACAGACGTTGAGGGAATCGGGGAAGAGGGAACAGACAAGGATTCTTTGCTGTCTTTTTGTTCTTCCTGATCTACATAGTTGCGAACCACGTTGCTTCCCTGGCCCATGTTGGTATAGATCATGAATTTCTTCCCGGATAGAACTGAATCGATCACCGGCCACTGGAAGGTCGGCTCAACGCGGCTATTGGCAACTCATGCTAGTTTGGCTCTCATGCTGGCTGCCGGCCGCCTGTGTCTGTAGCCTAAGGCATCCCACTGCAGCAGGGTCTGCAGCCCTCAGCATCGCCGGGGCTCGCGGCCCAGCTCCAGGTGGAGCTGTTGATGGCTGTGGAGGGCAGTGTCACTGGCCCTCATATGTGGAGATCCGTACCGGGCAAGGACGCTGGCGTCACTGACCAGCTCTCAACCAATGCGCCATTCGGCCGGCCCATGGAGCTGAAATTCTTGTAAAGTGAATGACAAAGTGAGCAATCCACACTGAGGTCACTAGAGGTACATCAGAAAACTCAAAGTCTTTTAAAGCAATCCCAGTTTTGAACTCATGAGATATGACCCACATCATGCTTTTGATCAAGTAAGCAAGAAAACATGGTAGAGTGACCTTTGAAGCAGGCCTGCCTGGATTGGTATACTATTATAGCTTTGCCACTTTTTAGCTGAGGGACCTTGGGCAAATTGCTTAACCTCTCTGTGCCTGTGTTTTACCATGTATAAAAGTACCTACTTCACAGGGTTATCATGAGGATTATATTTGAAAATCCTGTAACTTGAAACAGTGCCTGGCACATTGGGAAAACATTCAGTAAGTGTTAGCTGCCAATATTATTAGTGCGTGTGCATGCACACACACACAACTACAGTTTTATAAAAATGTGGCCACAGCATTAAAGTGTCAGCTTATTTTGTACAACGAAAAATGGAAAGAAGAGTCAAGGCAGGGAAGAAGATTCTGCCACTGTAGAATCTAAGGCATATTGCTATATAAATATTAAGAGTCACAGTACTTGGCTAACTTAATTTGCAAACTGAGATCTTTAGTATTTGTGAAATTACACCCAAACGCCAAACCAAAAAGAGAAACTTATTAGAGAACGTAGCTATGTAATTGAAGCTTCAGTCTATATTCAGAGCCCAAATGGACAGGGCGTGTGCTTTCCCCAAGCTGGCCTGGGTGAGGTTCCCCAGAAGCACAGGCCCAGAGTTCTCCAACACCATCATGGCCTGGCATAGAAGGTAAAGGCAAGTTTCACCCCAAGTCCTGATAAGTCACTCCTTCAGATGCTCACCAGCACCTGACAAGTTTAGGAGGCCTGTTTCGAGAAGAACAGCTGGATCATACCACAAGAGCCTTGATCCCAGACTACAACATATTTGGGTTCCACTGCAGATGGGCTTTATGTCCCAGCGCGCTTGATATTTGCACAGATAAGAGTGTGAAAATGCTCAGCTCTCTAATATTAGTGAGGTCAGCTCTGAGTCACCACTACAGTGGGCTCCATTCCGACCACGGTCCCTCCTCTTCTGGCTAAGAGTGACCGTGGAAGGAACTACAATCAATTTCTTGGACTTCATGCAAAGCCGTCCAGTCTGGTTAGGCCACTAGCAGGACTGTGCAACAACGGATTCCAGGTTCCGCATTAAAGACTCGCAGAGGACCAGCCAAGTGGCGCAGTGCTTAAGCGCTGGCTTGGGTCGCCAGCAGTCCAGGTTCGGGTCCCATATATGAGCGCCAGTGACACCGCCCTCAAAAAAAATGTCTAAATGCTTTCAAAATGTCTGTCCTATTTTCTCATTATGAGGACTTGTTTGTTTTTCTGAGGGCAGTGTCACTGGCCCTCATATGTGGGACCCCAACCAAGGCAGCTGGCTTCCCAAGCCAGCGCTATTCAACGTGCCACTCGGCCGGCCTATGAGGACTTGTTTCAACCTCGTGTCTGAACTGCAATTTTTCAAACTTAACTGCTGTTTGTGTTTCTCTCCAATCTACCGCCTGCCTGTAAGGCCCCGGCACAAAAAGACACAACAGAGATGCAACTCTAACTGGCAGCAGCGCTCTGCCCAGCGGAGGGTGAAGAGTGCTCCCTGGGATGGGATTTTATTTTATTTGTTTATTTATTTATTCATTTATTTATTTATTCGTTTATTCATTTATTTATTTATTTTAAAAGATTTTACTGGGAGACTGGGGAGGGGAACAGCATTGGGGAATCAGGGAGAGGGGAACAGACAAGTTGCTTTTTCTTCTTCCGTCTATTTGCAGAGGACGTTGTTTTACAGGCCCGTGTTGATATCGTCATTGCGCTGTTCCCACGGTGAGATAGATCGTTCGCGGTCCTCTGGATGGTCGCTCACTGAAGCTATTGGCAGCTCACGCTGGCTGCCAGCCACTCACACTGCCTGCTGGCCATTCACTGTCGCCTGTGGCAGCCCACTGCAGCAGAGGGTGCAACCTACACCATTGCCGGGGCTCGCAGCTTAACCTGTCTGGGCCTGTGTTTTACCATCTATAAAAGTACCTACTTCACAGGGTTATCATGAGGATTATATTTGAAAATCCTGTAAACTTGAAACAGTGCCTAACATTAGGAAAACATTCAGTAAGTGTTAGCTACCAATATTATTCGTGCGTGTGCATGCACACACACACAACTACAGTTTTATAAAAATGTAGCCACAGCATTAAAGTGTCAGCTTATTTTTTACAACCAAAAATGGAAAGAAGAGTCAAGGCTGGGAAGAAGATTCTGCCACTGTAGAATCTAAGGCATGACTGCTATATAAATATTAAGAGTCACAGTACTTAGCTAACTTAATTTGCAAACTGAGATCTTTAGTATTTGTGAAATTACAGCCAAACGCCAAACCAAAAAGAGAAACTTATTAGAGAACG
>JAWWOG010000034.1:0-85000 GCA_033961575.1 Aselliscus stoliczkanus
ACTGCCGTCTCTTCCTGAAGCATATCGGGACAGCAACTGGTGCGATAACCTACCCCCTCCCTTCCGCACTCTCCATTCTCCTTTTCCTTCCTCAGAAATCCTCTGTTGCCATCTGAGCATGCTTGATACCACCTGCATGGCTTGATAAACACCCCCCGTTTCTGATTCAGTATGTATGGGCTGAGGCCTGACCATTTAGTGTTGAACCTACTCCCAGCTGCTGCTGCTGCTGACTGACCACACATGGGGCTGCTCTGGTCCAACACTCACAGTTCTCTGACAGCTCTCTTAGCTTTTTCTGCCTTGTGGCTCATTGGCCTAGCAGCCCCTCCCGGGCAGGACGTTCTGACTCCATTGCTTTAGCTCTCCATACTTTGCACTCTGTATCTGGGGGGCCACTGCATCCTGCCAGGCTGAATTCAACCCACTTGCATCATATACTACCTATCTCGGTTGCCTGCTGTCCAGATACATCCTGGCCATGGCTTGGCAGTCCTTGACTGGAGGCTGACGCTGAGTTGGAGGTCAGCATGCAGGCAGTTTGTGATGGTGTGTGCTTGGGCCAAAACCAGAGGACATGTATGTGGGAAAGCAATCAGGAGTGAGGAGAGGCAGAAGTTGGGCTATGATGATGTGATCTCCCTTGTCAGCATGCACCCTGGGGAGTTCCAAGAGGATGTCAACTTCAGAGCTGTTCTGGGTTTTGGCAAGTATGTTGGATCTTTACATCCCGTGAGTATCAGGCACTGGATGGCATGCCACCATGCGGGAGGTTCTCTGAACCGCTAAGGTGGCCCCTGTGCCTAAAGGACAGCAATTCTCTCATCACTGGTGGCCTGCAGTCCTGATGGGATCTGATTGGCACGTGGCAGCATCCACCATATCATCAGAACCCGTCCAAAGAACCATTGAGCGGTCATAGGCCTTCTCATGGGCCCCACTGCCCTGTCCAAACCAACTCTGTGTCCCTTAGCCCCGTACCCAAAATTCGCCTTTTACACTTCTAATGTGCAGCTGCACATTAGAAAAGAAAATATGATGACAGGAAAGGGAACTCTGACCCAAACCATTCTAACACATTGGGGTCTTGGAAAGATGGTTTCAGGGTAACTAGAAACCTACAGGAGCTCATCAGGTATATAGCAGGTGTACTTGGTGTCCAAAGAGAACCCTGTAAAACCACGCCATGCGTTTGGAGGACATTTGCCATTTCGTTTTGATCCATGTGAGGTATGGTAATTGGCTTGTATCCACATGCCACCATCTGAAGTACATCTTGCCCCTTTGTTCAGCTCATACCTGTTTTGCCTATGGAATCCTCACAGGGCAGTCTTGAGAGGTGAATGTGGGTTTCATCCCCACTTCAACTATGAGGAGACTGATGCCTGAAGTCCTCCAGTTCATGGCAGACCTGGAGTTCGACATGGGCCTCATGTCTCTCTAACTCATGTGGTTTAGGCAGTGCACTTTTTCCTCGCTCTGTGTGCTGCCCATGGTGTGCTGGGTCTCATTTGAGGGCTCAGCCTAGGGTTTCCATAATCCTTCAGACTGCCCTGAACACTGGGCTATGTTTATTCCCTTTGGGGGCTTAGAGGGTGTGAACACAGCACAGTGTTGGGGGGCTGAGAGGATTATCGAGTTGATGTGGCACCTGTTAGTATTCGAGGTTGGCAGCATTAGGGTACCTGGTTGCAGGTAGTTTGCAGGAATGAGGAGTGGAGTACACAGAGCAGGCCTGGGAACGCCCAGGAGCCCTCTTGCAGGCTTTGCAGGTTAGCCGGGATTGCCCTGCTGAACTCCCTCCTGATGGTATGGTCTTTCCCTATTTGCAGATGGAGCTGAAGTGATGGCAGGAGGGTGGGGATGGTTTCCGAAGGGTAGGTCTGGAGGTGGGGTGGGCAGGTGCTCACAGGTGTGATGTGGAGGCGTGGGGTCTGGTCGAAGCAGACCCAGAGGTCAGGGAGGCTCTGACTTGCGGTTGGGTGGGAAGCTTTGGTTGCTCAATAGAGCTCAAGGGCCCCTTAGTCATTGCCTCCTCACCTAACTGATGCTCGTGAACATCAGCTGTGGGCCAGGCAGTGAACCGTCACGACACTCTTGGCTCAGAAATCACTACTGTTTGTTAACTTGCTACTAGGTGCCAGGTACTGTCGTCACAATCTCAATCAAGCCTCATGTTTCCTCTGTGAGCTAGGGGGCTGTTAGCATCCACCCCATTTTGGAATTGGGGAAACTGGTCCAGCATCATTTGGATAGTGAGCTACCAAGGATTTGACCCCGGAAATGGGATTCCATGTTCTAGGTGCATAGCCCCTCTCAGCTGCGTCCTGACATCCTGTCCCTAGAGCTAATCAGCTGGTCCCAAAAGAAGTAAGCTCCGGATCATTGGAGATTTGTGAACAGCTTTTGGAGGACTCCTGGAATTGGATGCTGACAAGGGATAAAGGTTTCCTGTCCATTGTGACCTTTCAAGTCCCCCTAGCCCTGAAAGGCCCCCGCAAGATGTGCTTGGCAGAGACACATGGGCACGGTTGGAGACGAGAGTTTTACATCAGGGCGGCAGATAGATCTGGATTCAGGTCCAGGCTGTGCCTCTTCCTGACTGTGTGTCATTCAGGCATACAGCATAAAATCGGAGGCCTCAGTTTATCCATCTTTGGAATGGCGATGATCATGCTCGTATGATGATTAAATCAAGTATTCTATCAAAAGCATCTGGTACATACTGAGTGCCGACTAAACTTTCTCTCCCTTGAAGCTGGTGAATATCATGAGCCTGTGGTTCAAAATTGCTTGCAGCTTCTACTGGGAGACAGTCTTCGGGAGCACAGTGGCCCTGGGTCAGAATCCTGCCTCCTCTTGCCTGACCGTGCATGAGTCATCCAATTTCACCAGGCCTCAGTTTCCCCATCTGGAAAATGGGAATCTTTTGGGAACCTACCCAGGAACTTCTGCTTACACCCAATGCCTAGAGCATAGTGAGCGCTCTATGAAAAGATCAGCAGTTGCTTTGAGCATCCTAAATCACCTCCTATGTGCTCGCCTGGCCTGCCCTTTCAAAAATAGCACGTTTAACCCCCATCAAAGCCCTGCAAGGTGAAAGTTTCCACTTCATAGGAGTGGAACCGGAGGCAGCCGCATATGTGCAAGTTGGCCAAATTCACACAGGATGTGAGCGGCCGAACTGGGATGTAAATGCAGGTTGTGTGTCTCCAAATTGCACCAGCCACAGCCAGGACCGCCTCTGCTACCCAATGGGACATGATTCCTCGGCGAATGCTTTGAAAACCACACAGGTGTCAAGGAGACAGAATGCCACATTGTCTCTTGTGCCATCCCCAAACCACCTCGACGTCTCTCAAATCTGTTGGCCCCTGAAGTGGACCAAGGTCAAGCCCATGTCTGGGAGGCTGAGAGCGATAATGTGGTTGAGTTGTATTTTGGAGGTCTTCTTCAGCTGCCTGGCCCTCTCTCTCCTATGTCCACAAGTCTGGTCTGTCTCCTGGGATGGGTGGCCCTGTCAGGGGTAGACAGCAGCCTTGTTCCTGCCACTAGACAAGGCAGCCTTCTGTAAGACACTCAGGGGTCTTCTGGGGAAGGAGGCTGTCATCCTGAATGTCTTTCGAATTTGGTGTCCAGGCCTCAGGCAGTCAAGCCAGTTATTAACGTCTAGGGAGGCATCCTAGCACTCAGCTGAGAGCATGCAGAGTTGGGGAGGAGTCCTCACTAGGGGCTACATTGCCACCTTCACCACAGGTCCGTGAACAGGGCAAGAGGCCTGGAGCCAGAAAGCCATTGGCTCCTCCCTATTGCCAATTGACAGAGGGTGTGACCTTGAGTTAGACGTGGCCCATTCTGAGGTTCAGGATCCACAATGAAACAGACAAACTTCTCTGCTCTGCAGAGTTTGGACTTGACACAATGCAGGGGTACAATTAGAGTGCCAACAGGGAAGAGATGGTTCCAACCAACCAAGTACATTAAGGTGGATTTAAAAAGGGCCTACTGACTAAGGCAAGGAACACAGGCTGGGAGACCATAAGGAAGGGTGCATGCAGCTCCTCACCTTCCGCATGACTATTAACTAGGGCCAGAGGGGGGCTAGGGATTCTTACCTACCCTAGGCTCACAGAGGTGGGTGGAGAAGTTAGACGAAGGGGCTGGCCAAGTACGGAGGGTCCCCGGATGGGCGCGTGGGACTGCTGTCTCTTCCTGAAGCATATCGGGACAGCAACTGGTGCGATAACCTACCCCCTCCCTTCCGCACTCTCCATTCTCCTTTTCCTTCCTCAGAAATCCTCTGTTGCCATCTGAGCATGCTTGATACCACCTGCATGGCTTGATAAACACCCCCCGTTTCTGATTCAGTATGTATGGGCTGAGGCCTGACCATTTAGTGTTGAACCTACTCCCAGCTGCAGCTGCTGCTGACTGACCACACATGGGGCTGCTCTGGTCCAACACTCACAGTTCTCTGACAGCTCTCTTAGCTTTTTCTGCCTTGTGGCTCATTGGCCTAGCAGCCCCTCCCGGACAGGACGTTCTGACTCCATTGCTTTAGCTCTCCATACTTTGCACTCTGTATCTGGGGGGCCACTGCATCCTGCCAGGCTGAATTCAACCCACTTGCATCATATACTACCTATCTCGGTTGCCTGCTGTCCAGATACATCCTGGCCATGGCTTGGCAGTCCTTGACTGGAGGCTGACGCTGAGTTGGAGGTCAGCATGCAGGCAGTTTGTGATGGTGTGTGCTTGGGCCAAAACCAGAGGACATGTATGTGGGAAAGCAATCAGGAGTGAGGAGAGGCAGAAGTTGGGCTATGATGATGTGATCTCCCTTGTCAGCATGCACCCTGGGGAGTTCCAAGAGGATGTCAACTTCAGAGCTGTTCTGGGTTTTGGCAAGTATGTTGGATCTTTACATCCCGTGAGTATCAGGCACTGGATGGCATGCCACCATGCGGGAGGTTCTCTGAACCGCTAAGGTGGCCCCTGTGCCTAAAGGACAGCAATTCTCTCATCACTGGTGGCCTGCAGTCCTGATGGGATCTGATTGGCACGTGGCAGCATCCACCATATCATCAGAACCCGTCCAAAGAACCATTGAGCGGTCATAGGCCTTCTCATGGGCCCCACTGCCCTGTCCAAACCAACTCTGTGTCCCTTAGCCCCGTACCCAAAATTCGCCTTTTACACTTCTAATGTGCAGCTGCACATTAGAAAAGAAAATATGATGACAGGAAAGGGAACTCTGACCCAAACCATTCTAACACATTGGGGTCTTGGAAAGATGGTTTCAGGGTAACTAGAAACCTACAGGAGCTCATCAGGTATATAGCAGGTGTACTTGGTGTCCAAAGAGAACCCTGTAAAACCACGCCATGCGTTTGGAGGACATTTGCCATTTCGTTTTGATCCATGTGAGGTATGGTAATTGGCTTGTATCCACATGCCACCATCTGAAGTACATCTTGCCCCTTTGTTCAGCTCATACCTGTTTTGCCTATGGAATCCTCACAGGGCAGTCTTGAGAGGTGAATGTGGGTTTCATCCCCATTTCACCTATGCGGAGACTGATGCCTGAAGTCCTCCAGTTCATGGCAGACCTGGAGTTCGACATGGGCCTCATGTCTCTCTAACTCATGTGGTTTAGGCAGTGCACTTTTTCCTCGCTCTGTGTGCTGCCCATGGTGTGCTGGGTCTCATTTGAGGGCTCAGCCTAGGGTTTCCATAATCCTTCAGACTGCCCTGAACACTGGGCTATGTTTATTCCCTTTGGGGGCTTAGAGGGTGTGAACACAGCACAGTGTTGGGGGCTGAGAGGATTATCGAGTTGATGTGGCACCTGTTAGTATTCGAGGTTGGCAGCATTAGGGTACCTGGTTGCAGGTAGTTTGCAGGAATGAGGAGTGGAGTACACAGAGCAGGCCTGGGAACGCCCAGGAGCCCTCTTGCAGGCTTTGCAGGTTAGCCGGGATTGCCCTGCTGAACTCCCTCCTGATGGTATGGTCTTTCCCTATTTGCAGATGGAGCTGAAGTGATGGCAGGAGGGTGGGGATGGTTTCCGAAGGGTAGGTCTGGAGGTGGGGTGGGCAGGTGCTCACAGGTGTGATGTGGAGGCGTGGGGTCTGGTCGAAGCAGACCCAGAGGTCAGGGAGGCTCTGACTTGCGGTTGGGTGGGAAGCTTTGGTTGCTCAATAGAGCTCAAGGGCCCCTTAGTCATTGCCTCCTCACCTAACTGATGCTCGTGAACATCAGCTGTGGGCCAGGCAGTGAACCGTCACGACACTCTTGGCTCAGAAATCACTACTGTTTGTTAACTTGCTACTAGGTGCCAGGTACTGTCGTCACAATCTCAATCAAGCCTCATGTTTCCTCTGTGAGCTAGGGGACTGTTAGCATCCACCCCATTTTGGAATTGGGGAAACTGGTCCAGCATCATTTGGATAGTGAGCTACCAAGGATTTGACCCCGGAAATGGGATTCCATGTTCTAGGTGCATAGCCCCTCTCAGCTGCGTCCTGACATCCTGTCCCTAGAGCTAATCAGCTGGTCCCAAAAGAAGTAAGCTCCGGATCATTGGAGATTTGTGAACAGCTTTTGGAGGACTCCTGGAATTGGATGCTGACAAGGGATAAAGGTTTCCTGTCCATTGTGACCTTTCAAGTCCCCCTAGCCCTGAAAGGCCCCCGCAAGATGTGCTTGGCAGAGACACATGGGCACGGTTGGAGACGAGAGTTTTACATCAGGGCGGCAGATAGATCTGGATTCAGGTCCAGGCTGTGCCTCTTCCTGACTGTGTGTCATTCAGGCATACAGCATAAAATCGGAGGCCTCAGTTTATCCATCTTTGGAATGGCGATGATCATGCTCGTATGATGATTAAATCAAGTATTCTATCAAAAGCATCTGGTACATACTGAGTGCCGACTAAACTTTCTCTCCCTTGAAGCTGGTGAATATCATGAGCCTGTGGTTCAAAATTGCTTGCAGCTTCTACTGGGAGACAGTCTTCGGGAGCACAGTGGCCCTGGGTCAGAATCCTGCCTCCTCTTGCCTGACCGTGCATGAGTCATCCAATTTCACCAGGCCTCAGTTTCCCCATCTGGAAAATGGGAATCTTTTGGGAACCTACCCAGGAACTTCTGCTTACACCCAATGCCTAGAGCATAGTGAGCGCTCTATGAAAAGATCAGCAGTTGCTTTGAGCATCCTAAATCACCTCCTATGTGCTCGCCTGGCCTGCCCTTTCAAAAATAGCACGTTTAACCCCCATCAAAGCCCTGCAAGGTGAAAGTTTCCACTTCATAGGAGTGGAACCGGAGGCAGCCGCATATGTGCAAGTTGGCCAAATTCACACAGGATGTGAGCGGCCGAACTGGGATGTAAATGCAGGTTGTGTGTCTCCAAATTGCACCAGCCACAGCCAGGACCGCCTCTGCTACCCAATGGGACATGATTCCTCGGCGAATGCTTTGAAAACCACACAGGTGTCAAGGAGACAGAATGCCACATTGTCTCTTGTGCCATCCCCAAACCACCTCGACGTCTCTCAAATCTGTTGGCCCCTGAAGTGGACCAAGGTCAAGCCCATGTCTGGGAGGCTGAGAGCGATAATGTGGTTGAGTTGTATTTTGGAGGTCTTCTTCAGCTGCCTGGCCCTCTCTCTCCTATGTCCACAAGTCTGGTCTGTCTCCTGGGATGGGTGGCCCTGTCAGGGGTAGACAGCAGCCTTGTTCCTGCCACTAGACAAGGCAGCCTTCTGTAAGACACTCAGGGGTCTTCTGGGGAAGGAGGCTGTCATCCTGAATGTCTTTCGAATTTGGTGTCCAGGCCTCAGGCAGTCAAGCCAGTTATTAACGTCTAGGGAGGCATCCTAGCACTCAGCTGAGAGCATGCAGAGTTGGGGAGGAGTCCTCACTAGGGGCTACATTGCCACCTTCACCACAGGTCCGTGAACAGGGCAAGAGGCCTGGAGCCAGAAAGCCATTGGCTCCTCCCTATTGCCAATTGACAGAGGGTGTGACCTTGAGTTAGACGTGGCCCATTCTGAGGTTCAGGATCCACAATGAAACAGACAAACTTCTCTGCTCTGCAGAGTTTGGACTTGACACAATGCAGGGGTACAATTAGAGTGCCAACAGGGAAGAGATGGTTCCAACCAACCAAGTACATTAAGGTGGATTTACAAGGGCCTACTGACTAAGGCAAGGAACACAGGCTGGGAGACCATAAGGAAGGGTGCATGCAGCTCCTCACCTTCCGCATGACTATTAACTAGGGCCAGAGGGGGGCTAGGGATTCTTACCTACCCTAGGCTCACAGAGGTGGGTGGAGAAGTTAGACGAAGGGGCTGGCCAAGTACGGAGGGTCCCCGGATGGGCGCCTGGGACTGCTGTCTCTTCCTGAAGCATATCGGGACAGCAACTGGTGCGATAACCTACCCCCTCCCTTCCGCACTCTCCATTCTCCTTTTCCTTCCTCAGAAATCCTCTGTTGCCATCTGAGCATGCTTGATACCACCTGCATGGCTTGATAAACACCCCCCGTTTCTGATTCAGTATGTATGGGCTGAGGCCTGACCATTTAGTGTTGAACCTACTCCCAGCTGCTGCTGCTGCTGACTGACCACACATGGGGCTGCTCTGGTCCAACACTCACAGTTCTCTGACAGCTCTCTTAGCTTTTTCTGCCTTGTGGCTCATTGGCCTAGCAGCCCCTCCCGGGCAGGACGTTCTGACTCCATTGCTTTAGCTCTCCATACTTTGCACTCTGTATCTGGGGGCCACTGCATCCTGCCAGGCTGAATTCAACCCACTTGCATCATATACTACCTATCTCGGTTGCCTGCTGTCCAGATACATCCTGGCCATGGCTTGGCAGTCCTTGACTGGAGGCTGACGCTGAGTTGGAGGTCAGCATGCAGGCAGTTTGTGATGGTGTGTGCTTGGGCCAAAACCAGAGGACATGTATGTGGGAAAGCAATCAGGAGTGAGGAGAGGCAGAAGTTGGGCTATGATGATGTGATCTCCCTTGTCAGCATGCACCCTGGGGAGTTCCAAGAGGATGTCAACTTCAGAGCTGTTCTGGGTTTTGGCAAGTATGTTGGATCTTTACATCCCGTGAGTATCAGGCACTGGATGGCATGCCACCATGCGGGAGGTTCTCTGAACCGCTAAGGTGGCCCCTGTGCCTAAAGGACAGCAATTCTCTCATCACTGGTGGCCTGCAGTCCTGATGGGATCTGATTGGCACGTGGCAGCATCCACCATATCATCAGAACCCGTCCAAAGAACCATTGAGCGGTCATAGGCCTTCTCATGGGCCCCACTGCCCTGTCCAAACCAACTCTGTGTCCCTTAGCCCCGTACCCAAAATTCGCCTTTTACACTTCTAATGTGCAGCTGCACATTAGAAAAGAAAATATGATGACAGGAAAGGGAACTCTGACCCAAACCATTCTAACACATTGGGGTCTTGGAAAGATGGTTTCAGGGTAACTAGAAACCTACAGGAGCTCATCAGGTATATAGCAGGTGTACTTGGTGTCCAAAGAGAACCCTGTAAAACCACGCCATGCGTTTGGAGGACATTTGCCATTTCGTTTTGATCCATGTGAGGTATGGTAATTGGCTTGTATCCACATGCCACCATCTGAAGTACATCTTGCCCCTTTGTTCAGCTCATACCTGTTTTGCCTATGGAATCCTCACAGGGCAGTCTTGAGAGGTGAATGTGGGTTTCATCCCCATTTCACCTATGCGGAGACTGATGCCTGAAGTCCTCCAGTTCATGGCAGACCTGGAGTTCGACATGGGCCTCATGTCTCTCTAACTCATGTGGTTTAGGCAGTGCACTTTTTCCTCGCTCTGTGTGCTGCCCATGGTGTGCTGGGTCTCATTTGAGGGCTCAGCCTAGGGTTTCCATAATCCTTCAGACTGCCCTGAACACTGGGCTATGTTTATTCCCTTTGGGGGCTTAGAGGGTGTGAACACAGCACAGTGTTGGGGGGCTGAGAGGATTATCGAGTTGATGTGGCACCTGTTAGTATTCGAGGTTGGCAGCATTAGGGTACCTGGTTGCAGGTAGTTTGCAGGAATGAGGAGTGGAGTACACAGAGCAGGCCTGGGAACGCCCAGGAGCCCTCTTGCAGGCTTTGCAGGTTAGCCGGGATTGCCCTGCTGAACTCCCTCCTGATGGTATGGTCTTTCCCTATTTGCAGATGGAGCTGAAGTGATGGCAGGAGGGTGGGGATGGTTTCCGAAGGGTAGGTCTGGAGGTGGGGTGGGCAGGTGCTCACAGGTGTGATGTGGAGGCGTGGGGTCTGGTCGAAGCAGACCCAGAGGTCAGGGAGGCTCTGACTTGCGGTTGGGTGGGAAGCTTTGGTTGCTCAATAGAGCTCAAGGGCCCCTTAGTCATTGCCTCCTCACCTAACTGATGCTCGTGAACATCAGCTGTGGGCCAGGCAGTGAACCGTCACGACACTCTTGGCTCAGAAATCACTACTGTTTGTTAACTTGCTACTAGGTGCCAGGTACTGTCGTCACAATCTCAATCAAGCCTCATGTTTCCTCTGTGAGCTAGGGGGCTGTTAGCATCCACCCCATTTTGGAATTGGGGAAACTGGTCCAGCATCATTTGGATAGTGAGCTACCAAGGATTTGACCCCGGAAATGGGATTCCATGTTCTAGGTGCATAGCCCCTCTCAGCTGCGTCCTGACATCCTGTCCCTAGAGCTAATCAGCTGGTCCCAAAAGAAGTAAGCTCCGGATCATTGGAGATTTGTGAACAGCTTTTGGAGGACTCCTGGAATTGGATGCTGACAAGGGATAAAGGTTTCCTGTCCATTGTGACCTTTCAAGTCCCCCTAGCCCTGAAAGGCCCCCGCAAGATGTGCTTGGCAGAGACACATGGGCACGGTTGGAGACGAGAGTTTTACATCAGGGCGGCAGATAGATCTGGATTCAGGTCCAGGCTGTGCCTCTTCCTGACTGTGTGTCATTCAGGCATACAGCATAAAATCGGAGGCCTCAGTTTATCCATCTTTGGAATGGCGATGATCATGCTCGTATGATGATTAAATCAAGTATTCTATCAAAAGCATCTGGTACATACTGAGTGCCGACTAAACTTTCTCTCCCTTGAAGCTGGTGAATATCATGAGCCTGTGGTTCAAAATTGCTTGCAGCTTCTACTGGGAGACAGTCTTCGGGAGCACAGTGGCCCTGGGTCAGAATCCTGCCTCCTCTTGCCTGACCGTGCATGAGTCATCCAATTTCACCAGGCCTCAGTTTCCCCATCTGGAAAATGGGAATCTTTTGGGAACCTACCCAGGAACTTCTGCTTACACCCAATGCCTAGAGCATAGTGAGCGCTCTATGAAAAGATCAGCAGTTGCTTTGAGCATCCTAAATCACCTCCTATGTGCTCGCCTGGCCTGCCCTTTCAAAAATAGCACGTTTAACCCCCATCAAAGCCCTGCAAGGTGAAAGTTTCCACTTCATAGGAGTGGAACCGGAGGCAGCCGCATATGTGCAAGTTGGCCAAATTCACACAGGATGTGAGCGGCCGAACTGGGATGTAAATGCAGGTTGTGTGTCTCCAAATTGCACCAGCCACAGCCAGGACCGCCTCTGCTACCCAATGGGACATGATTCCTCGGCGAATGCTTTGAAAACCACACAGGTGTCAAGGAGACAGAATGCCACATTGTCTCTTGTGCCATCCCCAAACCACCTCGACGTCTCTCAAATCTGTTGGCCCCTGAAGTGGACCAAGGTCAAGCCCATGTCTGGGAGGCTGAGAGCGATAATGTGGTTGAGTTGTATTTTGGAGGTCTTCTTCAGCTGCCTGGCCCTCTCTCTCCTATGTCCACAAGTCTGGTCTGTCTCCTGGGATGGGTGGCCCTGTCAGGGGTAGACAGCAGCCTTGTTCCTGCCACTAGACAAGGCAGCCTTCTGTAAGACACTCAGGGGTCTTCTGGGGAAGGAGGCTGTCATCCTGAATGTCTTTCGAATTTGGTGTCCAGGCCTCAGGCAGTCAAGCCAGTTATTAACGTCTAGGGAGGCATCCTAGCACTCAGCTGAGAGCATGCAGAGTTGGGGAGGAGTCCTCACTAGGGGCTACATTGCCACCTTCACCACAGGTCCGTGAACAGGGCAAGAGGCCTGGAGCCAGAAAGCCATTGGCTCCTCCCTATTGCCAATTGACAGAGGGTGTGACCTTGAGTTAGACGTGGCCCATTCTGAGGTTCAGGATCCACAATGAAACAGACAAACTTCTCTGCTCTGCAGAGTTTGGACTTGACACAATGCAGGGGTACAATTAGAGTGCCAACAGGGAAGAGATGGTTCCAACCAACCAAGTACATTAAGGTGGATTTAAAAAGGGCCTACTGACTAAGGCAAGGAACACAGGCTGGGAGACCATAAGGAAGGGTGCATGCAGCTCCTCACCTTCCGCATGACTATTAACTAGGGCCAGAGGGGGGCTAGGGATTCTTACCTACCCTAGGCTCACAGAGGTGGGTGGAGAAGTTAGACGAAGGGGCTGGCCAAGTACGGAGGGTCCCCGGATGGGCGCCTGGGACTGCTGTCTCTTCCTGAAGCATATCGGGACAGCAACTGGTGCGATAACCTACCCCCTCCCTTCCGCACTCTCCATTCTCCTTTTCCTTCCTCAGAAATCCTCTGTTGCCATCTGAGCATGCTTGATACCACCTGCATGGCTTGATAAACACCCCCCGTTTCTGATTCAGTATGTATGGGCTGAGGCCTGACCATTTAGTGTTGAACCTACTCCCAGCTGCTGCTGCTGCTGACTGACCACACATGGGGCTGCTCTGGTCCAACACTCACAGTTCTCTGACAGCTCTCTTAGCTTTTTCTGCCTTGTGGCTCATTGGCCTAGCAGCCCCTCCCGGGCAGGACGTTCTGACTCCATTGCTTTAGCTCTCCATACTTTGCACTCTGTATCTGGGGGCCACTGCATCCTGCCAGGCTGAATTCAACCCACTTGCATCATATACTACCTATCTCGGTTGCCTGCTGTCCAGATACATCCTGGCCATGGCTTGGCAGTCCTTGACTGGAGGCTGACGCTGAGTTGGAGGTCAGCATGCAGGCAGTTTGTGATGGTGTGTGCTTGGGCCAAAACCAGAGGACATGTATGTGGGAAAGCAATCAGGAGTGAGGAGAGGCAGAAGTTGGGCTATGATGATGTGATCTCCCTTGTCAGCATGCACCCTGGGGAGTTCCAAGAGGATGTCAACTTCAGAGCTGTTCTGGGTTTTGGCAAGTATGTTGGATCTTTACATCCCGTGAGTATCAGGCACTGGATGGCATGCCACCATGCGGGAGGTTCTCTGAACCGCTAAGGTGGCCCCTGTGCCTAAAGGACAGCAATTCTCTCATCACTGGTGGCCTGCAGTCCTGATGGGATCTGATTGGCACGTGGCAGCATCCACCATATCATCAGAACCCGTCCAAAGAACCATTGAGCGGTCATAGGCCTTCTCATGGGCCCCACTGCCCTGTCCAAACCAACTCTGTGTCCCTTAGCCCCGTACCCAAAATTCGCCTTTTACACTTCTAATGTGCAGCTGCACATTAGAAAAGAAAATATGATGACAGGAAAGGGAACTCTGACCCAAACCATTCTAACACATTGGGGTCTTGGAAAGATGGTTTCAGGGTAACTAGAAACCTACAGGAGCTCATCAGGTATATAGCAGGTGTACTTGGTGTCCAAAGAGAACCCTGTAAAACCACGCCATGCGTTTGGAGGACATTTGCCATTTCGTTTTGATCCATGTGAGGTATGGTAATTGGCTTGTATCCACATGCCACCATCTGAAGTACATCTTGCCCCTTTGTTCAGCTCATACCTGTTTTGCCTATGGAATCCTCACAGGGCAGTCTTGAGAGGTGAATGTGGGTTTCATCCCCATTTCACCTATGCGGAGACTGATGCCTGAAGTCCTCCAGTTCATGGCAGACCTGGAGTTCGACATGGGCCTCATGTCTCTCTAACTCATGTGGTTTAGGCAGTGCACTTTTTCCTCGCTCTGTGTGCTGCCCATGGTGTGCTGGGTCTCATTTGAGGGCTCAGCCTAGGGTTTCCATAATCCTTCAGACTGCCCTGAACACTGGGCTATGTTTATTCCCTTTGGGGGCTTAGAGGGTGTGAACACAGCACAGTGTTGGGGGCTGAGAGGATTATCGAGTTGATGTGGCACCTGTTAGTATTCGAGGTTGGCAGCATTAGGGTACCTGGTTGCAGGTAGTTTGCAGGAATGAGGAGTGGAGTACACAGAGCAGGCCTGGGAACGCCCAGGAGCCCTCTTGCAGGCTTTGCAGGTTAGCCGGGATTGCCCTGCTGAACTCCCTCCTGATGGTATGGTCTTTCCCTATTTGCAGATGGAGCTGAAGTGATGGCAGGAGGGTGGGGATGGTTTCCGAAGGGTAGGTCTGGAGGTGGGGTGGGCAGGTGCTCACAGGTGTGATGTGGAGGCGTGGGGTCTGGTCGAACCAGACCCAGAGGTCAGGGAGGCTCTGACTTGCGGTTGGGTGGGAAGCTTTGGTTGCTCAATAGAGCTCAAGGGCCCCTTAGTCATTGCCTCCTCACCTAACTGATGCTCGTGAACATCAGCTGTGGGCCAGGCAGTGAACCGTCACGACACTCTTGGCTCAGAAATCACTACTGTTTGTTAACTTGCTACTAGGTGCCAGGTACTGTCGTCACAATCTCAATCAAGCCTCATGTTTCCTCTGTGAGCTAGGGGGCTGTTAGCATCCACCCCATTTTGGAATTGGGGAAACTGGTCCAGCATCATTTGGATAGTGAGCTACCAAGGATTTGACCCCGGAAATGGGATTCCATGTTCTAGGTGCATAGCCCCTCTCAGCTGCGTCCTGACATCCTGTCCCTAGAGCTAATCAGCTGGTCCCAAAAGAAGTAAGCTCCGGATCATTGGAGATTTGTGAACAGCTTTTGGAGGACTCCTGGAATTGGATGCTGACAAGGGATAAAGGTTTCCTGTCCATTGTGACCTTTCAAGTCCCCCTAGCCCTGAAAGGCCCCCGCAAGATGTGCTTGGCAGAGACACATGGGCACGGTTGGAGACGAGAGTTTTACATCAGGGCGGCAGATAGATCTGGATTCAGGTCCAGGCTGTGCCTCTTCCTGACTGTGTGTCATTCAGGCATACAGCATAAAATCGGAGGCCTCAGTTTATCCATCTTTGGAATGGCGATGATCATGCTCGTATGATGATTAAATCAAGTATTCTATCAAAAGCATCTGGTACATACTGAGTGCCGACTAAACTTTCTCTCCCTTGAAGCTGGTGAATATCATGAGCCTGTGGTTCAAAATTGCTTGCAGCTTCTACTGGGAGACAGTCTTCGGGAGCACAGTGGCCCTGGGTCAGAATCCTGCCTCCTCTTGCCTGACCGTGCATGAGTCATCCAATTTCACCAGGCCTCAGTTTCCCCATCTGGAAAATGGGAATCTTTTGGGAACCTACCCAGGAACTTCTGCTTACACCCAATGCCTAGAGCATAGTGAGCGCTCTATGAAAAGATCAGCAGTTGCTTTGAGCATCCTAAATCACCTCCTATGTGCTCGCCTGGCCTGCCCTTTCAAAAATAGCACGTTTAACCCCCATCAAAGCCCTGCAAGGTGAAAGTTTCCACTTCATAGGAGTGGAACCGGAGGCAGCCGCATATGTGCAAGTTGGCCAAATTCACACAGGATGTGAGCGGCCGAACTGGGATGTAAATGCAGGTTGTGTGTCTCCAAATTGCACCAGCCACAGCCAGGACCGCCTCTGCTACCCAATGGGACATGATTCCTCGGCGAATGCTTTGAAAACCACACAGGTGTCAAGGAGACAGAATGCCACATTGTCTCTTGTGCCATCCCCAAACCACCTCGACGTCTCTCAAATCTGTTGGCCCCTGAAGTGGACCAAGGTCAAGCCCATGTCTGGGAGGCTGAGAGCGATAATGTGGTTGAGTTGTATTTTGGAGGTCTTCTTCAGCTGCCTGGCCCTCTCTCTCCTATGTCCACAAGTCTGGTCTGTCTCCTGGGATGGGTGGCCCTGTCAGGGGTAGACAGCAGCCTTGTTCCTGCCACTAGACAAGGCAGCCTTCTGTAAGACACTCAGGGGTCTTCTGGGGAAGGAGGCTGTCATCCTGAATGTCTTTCGAATTTGGTGTCCAGGCCTCAGGCAGTCAAGCCAGTTATTAACGTCTAGGGAGGCATCCTAGCACTCAGCTGAGAGCATGCAGAGTTGGGGAGGAGTCCTCACTAGGGGCTACATTGCCACCTTCACCACAGGTCCGTGAACAGGGCAAGAGGCCTGGAGCCAGAAAGCCATTGGCTCCTCCCTATTGCCAATTGACAGAGGGTGTGACCTTGAGTTAGACGTGGCCCATTCTGAGGTTCAGGATCCACAATGAAACAGACAAACTTCTCTGCTCTGCAGAGTTTGGACTTGACACAATGCAGGGGTACAATTAGAGTGCCAACAGGGAAGAGATGGTTCCAACCAACCAAGTACATTAAGGTGGATTTAAAAAGGGCCTACTGACTAAGGCAAGGAACACAGGCTGGGAGACCATAAGGAAGGGTGCAGCTCCTCACCTTCCGCATGACTATTAACTAGGGCCAGAGGGGGCTAGGGATTCTTACCTACCCTAGGCTCACAGAGGTGGGTGGAGAAGTTAGACGAAGGGGCTGGCCAAGTACGGAGGGTCCCCGGATGGGCGCCTGGGACTGCCGTCTCTTCCTGAAGCATATCGGGACAGCAACTGGTGCGATAACCTACCCCCTCCCTTCCGCACTCTCCATTCTCCTTTTCCTTCCTCAGAAATCCTCTGTTGCCATCTGAGCATGCTTGATACCACCTGCATGGCTTGATAAACACCCCCCGTTTCTGATTCAGTATGTATGGGCTGAGGCCTGACCATTTAGTGTTGAACCTACTCCCAGCTGCTGCTGCTGCTGACTGACCACACATGGGGCTGCTCTGGTCCAACACTCACAGTTCTCTGACAGCTCTCTTAGCTTTTTCTGCCTTGTGGCTCATTGGCCTAGCAGCCCCTCCCGGGCAGGACGTTCTGACTCCATTGCTTTAGCTCTCCATACTTTGCACTCTGTATCTGGGGGCCACTGCATCCTGCCAGGCTGAATTCAACCCACTTGCATCATATACTACCTATCTCGGTTGCCTGCTGTCCAGATACATCCTGGCCATGGCTTGGCAGTCCTTGACTGGAGGCTGACGCTGAGTTGGAGGTCAGCATGCAGGCAGTTTGTGATGGTGTGTGCTTGGGCCAAAACCAGAGGACATGTATGTGGGAAAGCAATCAGGAGTGAGGAGAGGCAGAAGTTGGGCTATGATGATGTGATCTCCCTTGTCAGCATGCACCCTGGGGAGTTCCAAGAGGATGTCAACTTCAGAGCTGTTCTGGGTTTTGGCAAGTATGTTGGATCTTTACATCCCGTGAGTATCAGGCACTGGATGGCATGCCACCATGCGGGAGGTTCTCTGAACCGCTAAGGTGGCCCCTGTGCCTAAAGGACAGCAATTCTCTCATCACTGGTGGCCTGCAGTCCTGATGGGATCTGATTGGCACGTGGCAGCATCCACCATATCATCAGAACCCGTCCAAAGAACCATTGAGCGGTCATAGGCCTTCTCATGGGCCCCACTGCCCTGTCCAAACCAACTCTGTGTCCCTTAGCCCCGTACCCAAAATTCGCCTTTTACACTTCTAATGTGCAGCTGCACATTAGAAAAGAAAATATGATGACAGGAAAGGGAACTCTGACCCAAACCATTCTAACACATTGGGGTCTTGGAAAGATGGTTTCAGGGTAACTAGAAACCTACAGGAGCTCATCAGGTATATAGCAGGTGTACTTGGTGTCCAAAGAGAACCCTGTAAAACCACGCCATGCGTTTGGAGGACATTTGCCATTTCGTTTTGATCCATGTGAGGTATGGTAATTGGCTTGTATCCACATGCCACCATCTGAAGTACATCTTGCCCCTTTGTTCAGCTCATACCTGTTTTGCCTATGGAATCCTCACAGGGCAGTCTTGAGAGGTGAATGTGGGTTTCATCCCCATTTCACCTATGCGGAGACTGATGCCTGAAGTCCTCCAGTTCATGGCAGACCTGGAGTTCGACATGGGCCTCATGTCTCTCTAACTCATGTGGTTTAGGCAGTGCACTTTTTCCTCGCTCTGTGTGCTGCCCATGGTGTGCTGGGTCTCATTTGAGGGCTCAGCCTAGGGTTTCCATAATCCTTCAGACTGCCCTGAACACTGGGCTATGTTTATTCCCTTTGGGGGCTTAGAGGGTGTGAACACAGCACAGTGTTGGGGGGCTGAGAGGATTATCGAGTTGATGTGGCACCTGTTAGTATTCGAGGTTGGCAGCATTAGGGTACCTGGTTGCAGGTAGTTTGCAGGAATGAGGAGTGGAGTACACAGAGCAGGCCTGGGAACGCCCAGGAGCCCTCTTGCAGGCTTTGCAGGTTAGCCGGGATTGCCCTGCTGAACTCCCTCCTGATGGTATGGTCTTTCCCTATTTGCAGATGGAGCTGAAGTGATGGCAGGAGGGTGGGGATGGTTTCCGAAGGGTAGGTCTGGAGGTGGGGTGGGCAGGTGCTCACAGGTGTGATGTGGAGGCGTGGGGTCTGGTCGAACCAGACCCAGAGGTCAGGGAGGCTCTGACTTGCGGTTGGGTGGGAAGCTTTGGTTGCTCAATAGAGCTCAAGGGCCCCTTAGTCATTGCCTCCTCACCTAACTGATGCTCGTGAACATCAGCTGTGGGCCAGGCAGTGAACCGTCACGACACTCTTGGCTCAGAAATCACTACTGTTTGTTAACTTGCTACTAGGTGCCAGGTACTGTCGTCACAATCTCAATCAAGCCTCATGTTTCCTCTGTGAGCTATGGGGCTGTTAGCATCCACCCCATTTTGGAATTGGGGAAACTGGTCCAGCATCATTTGGATAGTGAGCTACCAAGGATTTGACCCCGGAAATGGGATTCCATGTTCTAGGTGCATAGCCCCTCTCAGCTGCGTCCTGACATCCTGTCCCTAGAGCTAATCAGCTGGTCCCAAAAGAAGTAAGCTCCGGATCATTGGAGATTTGTGAACAGCTTTTGGAGGACTCCTGGAATTGGATGCTGACAAGGGATAAAGGTTTCCTGTCCATTGTGACCTTTCAAGTCCCCCTAGCCCTGAAAGGCCCCCGCAAGATGTGCTTGGCAGAGACACATGGGCACGGTTGGAGACGAGAGTTTTACATCAGGGCGGCAGATAGATCTGGATTCAGGTCCAGGCTGTGCCTCTTCCTGACTGTGTGTCATTCAGGCATACAGCATAAAATCGGAGGCCTCAGTTTATCCATCTTTGGAATGGCGATGATCATGCTCGTATGATGATTAAATCAAGTATTCTATCAAAAGCATCTGGTACATACTGAGTGCCGACTAAACTTTCTCTCCCTTGAAGCTGGTGAATATCATGAGCCTGTGGTTCAAAATTGCTTGCAGCTTCTACTGGGAGACAGTCTTCGGGAGCACAGTGGCCCTGGGTCAGAATCCTGCCTCCTCTTGCCTGACCGTGCATGAGTCATCCAATTTCACCAGGCCTCAGTTTCCCCATCTGGAAAATGGGAATCTTTTGGGAACCTACCCAGGAACTTCTGCTTACACCCAATGCCTAGAGCATAGTGAGCGCTCTATGAAAAGATCAGCAGTTGCTTTGAGCATCCTAAATCACCTCCTATGTGCTCGCCTGGCCTGCCCTTTCAAAAATAGCACGTTTAACCCCATCAAAGCCCTGCAAGGTGAAAGTTTCCACTTCATAGGAGTGGAACCGGAGGCAGCCGCATATGTGCAAGTTGGCCAAATTCACACAGGATGTGAGCGGCCGAACTGGGATGTAAATGCAGGTTGTGTGTCTCCAAATTGCACCAGCCACAGCCAGGACCGCCTCTGCTACCCAATGGGACATGATTCCTCGGCGAATGCTTTGAAAACCACACAGGTGTCAAGGAGACAGAATGCCACATTGTCTCTTGTGCCATCCCCAAACCACCTCGACGTCTCTCAAATCTGTTGGCCCCTGAAGTGGACCAAGGTCAAGCCCATGTCTGGGAGGCTGAGAGCGATAATGTGGTTGAGTTGTATTTTGGAGGTCTTCTTCAGCTGCCTGGCCCTCTCTCTCCTATGTCCACAAGTCTGGTCTGTCTCCTGGGATGGGTGGCCCTGTCAGGGGTAGACAGCAGCCTTGTTCCTGCCACTAGACAAGGCAGCCTTCTGTAAGACACTCAGGGGTCTTCTGGGGAAGGAGGCTGTCATCCTGAATGTCTTTCGAATTTGGTGTCCAGGCCTCAGGCAGTCAAGCCAGTTATTAACGTCTAGGGAGGCATCCTAGCACTCAGCTGAGAGCATGCAGAGTTGGGGAGGAGTCCTCACTAGGGGCTACATTGCCACCTTCACCACAGGTCCGTGAACAGGGCAAGAGGCCTGGAGCCAGAAAGCCATTGGCTCCTCCCTATTGCCAATTGACAGAGGGTGTGACCTTGAGTTAGACGTGGCCCATTCTGAGGTTCAGGATCCACAATGAAACAGACAAACTTCTCTGCTCTGCAGAGTTTGGACTTGACACAATGCAGGGGTACAATTAGAGTGCCAACAGGGAAGAGATGGTTCCAACCAACCAAGTACATTAAGGTGGATTTAAAAAGGGCCTACTGACTAAGGCAAGGAACACAGGCTGGGAGACCATAAGGAAGGGTGCATGCAGCTCCTCACCTTCCGCATGACTATTAACTAGGGCCAGAGGGGGGCTAGGGATTCTTACCTACCCTAGGCTCACAGAGGTGGGTGGAGAAGTTAGACGAAGGGGCTGGCCAAGTACGGAGGGTCCCCGGATGGGCGCCTGGGACTGCTGTCTCTTCCTGAAGCATATCGGGACAGCAACTGGTGCGATAACCTACCCCCTCCCTTCCGCACTCTCCATTCTCCTTTTCCTTCCTCAGAAATCCTCTGTTGCCATCTGAGCATGCTTGATACCACCTGCATGGCTTGATAAACACCCCCCGTTTCTGATTCAGTATGTATGGGCTGAGGCCTGACCATTTAGTGTTGAACCTACTCCCAGCTGCTGCTGCTGCTGACTGACCACACATGGGGCTGCTCTGGTCCAACACTCACAGTTCTCTGACAGCTCTCTTAGCTTTTTCTGCCTTGTGGCTCATTGGCCTAGCAGCCCCTCCCGGGCAGGACGTTCTGACTCCATTGCTTTAGCTCTCCATACTTTGCACTCTGTATCTGGGGGCCCACTGCATCCTGCCAGGCTGAATTCAACCCACTTGCATCATATACTACCTATCTCGGTTGCCTGCTGTCCAGATACATCCTGGCCATGGCTTGGCAGTCCTTGACTGGAGGCTGACGCTGAGTTGGAGGTCAGCATGCAGGCAGTTTGTGATGGTGTGTGCTTGGGCCAAAACCAGAGGACATGTATGTGGGAAAGCAATCAGGAGTGAGGAGAGGCAGAAGTTGGGCTATGATGATGTGATCTCCCTTGTCAGCATGCACCCTGGGGAGTTCCAAGAGGATGTCAACTTCAGAGCTGTTCTGGGTTTTGGCAAGTATGTTGGATCTTTACATCCCGTGAGTATCAGGCACTGGATGGCATGCCACCATGCGGGAGGTTCTCTGAACCGCTAAGGTGGCCCCTGTGCCTAAAGGACAGCAATTCTCTCATCACTGGTGGCCTGCAGTCCTGATGGGATCTGATTGGCACGTGGCAGCATCCACCATATCATCAGAACCCGTCCAAAGAACCATTGAGCGGTCATAGGCCTTCTCATGGGCCCCACTGCCCTGTCCAAACCAACTCTGTGTCCCTTAGCCCCGTACCCAAAATTCGCCTTTTACACTTCTAATGTGCAGCTGCACATTAGAAAAGAAAATATGATGACAGGAAAGGGAACTCTGACCCAAACCATTCTAACACATTGGGGTCTTGGAAAGATGGTTTCAGGGTAACTAGAAACCTACAGGAGCTCATCAGGTATATAGCAGGTGTACTTGGTGTCCAAAGAGAACCCTGTAAAACCACGCCATGCGTTTGGAGGACATTTGCCATTTCGTTTTGATCCATGTGAGGTATGGTAATTGGCTTGTATCCACATGCCACCATCTGAAGTACATCTTGCCCCTTTGTTCAGCTCATACCTGTTTTGCCTATGGAATCCTCACAGGGCAGTCTTGAGAGGTGAATGTGGGTTTCATCCCCATTTCACCTATGCGGAGACTGATGCCTGAAGTCCTCCAGTTCATGGCAGACCTGGAGTTCGACATGGGCCTCATGTCTCTCTAACTCATGTGGTTTAGGCAGTGCACTTTTTCCTCGCTCTGTGTGCTGCCCATGGTGTGCTGGGTCTCATTTGAGGGCTCAGCCTAGGGTTTCCATAATCCTTCAGACTGCCCTGAACACTGGGCTATGTTTATTCCCTTTGGGGGCTTAGAGGGTGTGAACACAGCACAGTGTTGGGGGCTGAGAGGATTATCGAGTTGATGTGGCACCTGTTAGTATTCGAGGTTGGCAGCATTAGGGTACCTGGTTGCAGGTAGTTTGCAGGAATGAGGAGTGGAGTACACAGAGCAGGCCTGGGAACGCCCAGGAGCCCTCTTGCAGGCTTTGCAGGTTAGCCGGGATTGCCCTGCTGAACTCCCTCCTGATGGTATGGTCTTTCCCTATTTGCAGATGGAGCTGAAGTGATGGCAGGAGGGTGGGGATGGTTTCCGAAGGGTAGGTCTGGAGGTGGGGTGGGCAGGTGCTCACAGGTGTGATGTGGAGGCGTGGGGTCTGGTCGAAGCAGACCCAGAGGTCAGGGAGGCTCTGACTTGCGGTTGGGTGGGAAGCTTTGGTTGCTCAATAGAGCTCAAGGGCCCCTTAGTCATTGCCTCCTCACCTAACTGATGCTCGTGAACATCAGCTGTGGGCCAGGCAGTGAACCGTCACGACACTCTTGGCTCAGAAATCACTACTGTTTGTTAACTTGCTACTAGGTGCCAGGTACTGTCGTCACAATCTCAATCAAGCCTCATGTTTCCTCTGTGAGCTAGGGGGCTGTTAGCATCCACCCCATTTTGGAATTGGGGAAACTGGTCCAGCATCATTTGGATAGTGAGCTACCAAGGATTTGACCCCGGAAATGGGATTCCATGTTCTAGGTGCATAGCCCCTCTCAGCTGCGTCCTGACATCCTGTCCCTAGAGCTAATCAGCTGGTCCCAAAAGAAGTAAGCTCCGGATCATTGGAGATTTGTGAACAGCTTTTGGAGGACTCCTGGAATTGGATGCTGACAAGGGATAAAGGTTTCCTGTCCATTGTGACCTTTCAAGTCCCCCTAGCCCTGAAAGGCCCCCGCAAGATGTGCTTGGCAGAGACACATGGGCACGGTTGGAGACGAGAGTTTTACATCAGGGCGGCAGATAGATCTGGATTCAGGTCCAGGCTGTGCCTCTTCCTGACTGTGTGTCATTCAGGCATACAGCATAAAATCGGAGGCCTCAGTTTATCCATCTTTGGAATGGCGATGATCATGCTCGTATGATGATTAAATCAAGTATTCTATCAAAAGCATCTGGTACATACTGAGTGCCGACTAAACTTTCTCTCCCTTGAAGCTGGTGAATATCATGAGCCTGTGGTTCAAAATTGCTTGCAGCTTCTACTGGGAGACAGTCTTCGGGAGCACAGTGGCCCTGGGTCAGAATCCTGCCTCCTCTTGCCTGACCGTGCATGAGTCATCCAATTTCACCAGGCCTCAGTTTCCCCATCTGGAAAATGGGAATCTTTTGGGAACCTACCCAGGAACTTCTGCTTACACCCAATGCCTAGAGCATAGTGAGCGCTCTATGAAAAGATCAGCAGTTGCTTTGAGCATCCTAAATCACCTCCTATGTGCTCGCCTGGCCTGCCCTTTCAAAAATAGCACGTTTAACCCCCATCAAAGCCCTGCAAGGTGAAAGTTTCCACTTCATAGGAGTGGAACCGGAGGCAGCCGCATATGTGCAAGTTGGCCAAATTCACACAGGATGTGAGCGGCCGAACTGGGATGTAAATGCAGGTTGTGTGTCTCCAAATTGCACCAGCCACAGCCAGGACCGCCTCTGCTACCCAATGGGACATGATTCCTCGGCGAATGCTTTGAAAACCACACAGGTGTCAAGGAGACAGAATGCCACATTGTCTCTTGTGCCATCCCCAAACCACCTCGACGTCTCTCAAATCTGTTGGCCCCTGAAGTGGACCAAGGTCAAGCCCATGTCTGGGAGGCTGAGAGCGATAATGTGGTTGAGTTGTATTTTGGAGGTCTTCTTCAGCTGCCTGGCCCTCTCTCTCCTATGTCCACAAGTCTGGTCTGTCTCCTGGGATGGGTGGCCCTGTCAGGGGTAGACAGCAGCCTTGTTCCTGCCACTAGACAAGGCAGCCTTCTGTAAGACACTCAGGGGTCTTCTGGGGAAGGAGGCTGTCATCCTGAATGTCTTTCGAATTTGGTGTCCAGGCCTCAGGCAGTCAAGCCAGTTATTAACGTCTAGGGAGGCATCCTAGCACTCAGCTGAGAGCATGCAGAGTTGGGGAGGAGTCCTCACTAGGGCCTACATTGCCACCTTCACCACAGGTCCGTGAACAGGGCAAGAGGCCTGGAGCCAGAAAGCCATTGGCTCCTCCCTATTGCCAATTGACAGAGGGTGTGACCTTGAGTTAGACGTGGCCCATTCTGAGGTTCAGGATCCACAATGAAACAGACAAACTTCTCTGCTCTGCAGAGTTTGGACTTGACACAATGCAGGGGTACAATTAGAGTGCCAACAGGGAAGAGATGGTTCCAACCAACCAAGTACATTAAGGTGGATTTAAAAAGGGCCTACTGACTAAGGCAAGGAACACAGGCTGGGAGACCATAAGGAAGGGTGCATGCAGCTCCTCACCTTCCGCATGACTATTAACTAGGGCCAGAGGGGGGCTAGGGATTCTTACCTACCCTAGGCTCACAGAGGTGGGTGGAGAAGTTAGACGAAGGGGCTGGCCAAGTACGGAGGGTCCCCGGATGGGCGCCTGGGACTGCTGTCTCTTCCTGAAGCATATCGGGACAGCAACTGGTGCGATAACCTACCCCTCCCTTCCGCACTCTCCATTCTCCTTTTCCTTCCTCAGAAATCCTCTGTTGCCATCTGAGCATGCTTGATACCACCTGCATGGCTTGATAAACACCCCCCGTTTCTGATTCAGTATGTATGGGCTGAGGCCTGACCATTTAGTGTTGAACCTACTCCCAGCTGCTGCTGCTGCTGACTGACCACACATGGGGCTGCTCTGGTCCAACACTCACAGTTCTCTGACAGCTCTCTTAGCTTTTTCTGCCTTGTGGCTCATTGGCCTAGCAGCCCCTCCCGGGCAGGACGTTCTGACTCCATTGCTTTAGCTCTCCATACTTTGCACTCTGTATATGGGGGCCACTGCATCCTGCCAGGCTGAATTCAACCCACTTGCATCATATACTACCTATCTCGGTTGCCTGCTGTCCAGATACATCCTGGCCATGGCTTGGCAGTCCTTGACTGGAGGCTGACGCTGAGTTGGAGGTCAGCATGCAGGCAGTTTGTGATGGTGTGTGCTTGGGCCAAAACCAGAGGACATGTATGTGGGAAAGCAATCAGGAGTGAGGAGAGGCAGAAGTTGGGCTATGATGATGTGATCTCCCTTGTCAGCATGCACCCTGGGGAGTTCCAAGAGGATGTCAACTTCAGAGCTGTTCTGGGTTTTGGCAAGTATGTTGGATCTTTACATCCCGTGAGTATCAGGCACTGGATGGCATGCCACCATGCGGGAGGTTCTCTGAACCGCTAAGGTGGCCCCTGTGCCTAAAGGACAGCAATTCTCTCATCACTGGTGGCCTGCAGTCCTGATGGGATCTGATTGGCACGTGGCAGCATCCACCATATCATCAGAACCCGTCCAAAGAACCATTGAGCGGTCATAGGCCTTCTCATGGGCCCCACTGCCCTGTCCAAACCAACTCTGTGTCCCTTAGCCCCGTACCCAAAATTCGCCTTTTACACTTCTAATGTGCAGCTGCACATTAGAAAAGAAAATATGATGACAGGAAAGGGAACTCTGACCCAAACCATTCTAACACATTGGGGTCTTGGAAAGATGGTTTCAGGGTAACTAGAAACCTACAGGAGCTCATCAGGTATATAGCAGGTGTACTTGGTGTCCAAAGAGAACCCTGTAAAACCACGCCATGCGTTTGGAGGACATTTGCCATTTCGTTTTGATCCATGTGAGGTATGGTAATTGGCTTGTATCCACATGCCACCATCTGAAGTACATCTTGCCCCTTTGTTCAGCTCATACCTGTTTTGCCTATGGAATCCTCACAGGGCAGTCTTGAGAGGTGAATGTGGGTTTCATCCCCATTTCACCTATGCGGAGACTGATGCCTGAAGTCCTCCAGTTCATGGCAGACCTGGAGTTCGACATGGGCCTCATGTCTCTCTAACTCATGTGGTTTAGGCAGTGCACTTTTTCCTCGCTCTGTGTGCTGCCCATGGTGTGCTGGGTCTCATTTGAGGGCTCAGCCTAGGGTTTCCATAATCCTTCAGACTGCCCTGAACACTGGGCTATGTTTATTCCCTTTGGGGGCTTAGAGGGTGTGAACACAGCACAGTGTTGGGGGGCTGAGAGGATTATCGAGTTGATGTGGCACCTGTTAGTATTCGAGGTTGGCAGCATTAGGGTACCTGGTTGCAGGTAGTTTGCAGGAATGAGGAGTGGAGTACACAGAGCAGGCCTGGGAACGCCCAGGAGCCCTCTTGCAGGCTTTGCAGGTTAGCCGGGATTGCCCTGCTGAACTCCCTCCTGATGGTATGGTCTTTCCCTATTTGCAGATGGAGCTGAAGTGATGGCAGGAGGGTGGGGATGGTTTCCGAAGGGTAGGTCTGGAGGTGGGGTGGGCAGGTGCTCACAGGTGTGATGTGGAGGCGTGGGGTCTGGTCGAAGCAGACCCAGAGGTCAGGGAGGCTCTGACTTGCGGTTGGGTGGGAAGCTTTGGTTGCTCAATAGAGCTCAAGGGCCCCTTAGTCATTGCCTCCTCACCTAACTGATGCTCGTGAACATCAGCTGTGGGCCAGGCAGTGAACCGTCACGACACTCTTGGCTCAGAAATCACTACTGTTTGTTAACTTGCTACTAGGTGCCAGGTACTGTCGTCACAATCTCAATCAAGCCTCATGTTTCCTCTGTGAGCTAGGGGGCTGTTAGCATCCACCCCATTTTGGAATTGGGGAAACTGGTCCAGCATCATTTGGATAGTGAGCTACCAAGGATTTGACCCCGGAAATGGGATTCCATGTTCTAGGTGCATAGCCCCTCTCAGCTGCGTCCTGACATCCTGTCCCTAGAGCTAATCAGCTGGTCCCAAAAGAAGTAAGCTCCGGATCATTGGAGATTTGTGAACAGCTTTTGGAGGACTCCTGGAATTGGATGCTGACAAGGGATAAAGGTTTCCTGTCCATTGTGACCTTTCAAGTCCCCCTAGCCCTGAAAGGCCCCCGCAAGATGTGCTTGGCAGAGACACATGGGCACGGTTGGAGACGAGAGTTTTACATCAGGGCGGCAGATAGATCTGGATTCAGGTCCAGGCTGTGCCTCTTCCTGACTGTGTGTCATTCAGGCATACAGCATAAAATCGGAGGCCTCAGTTTATCCATCTTTGGAATGGCGATGATCATGCTCGTATGATGATTAAATCAAGTATTCTATCAAAAGCATCTGGTACATACTGAGTGCCGACTAAACTTTCTCTCCCTTGAAGCTGGTGAATATCATGAGCCTGTGGTTCAAAATTGCTTGCAGCTTCTACTGGGAGACAGTCTTCGGGAGCACAGTGGCCCTGGGTCAGAATCCTGCCTCCTCTTGCCTGACCGTGCATGAGTCATCCAATTTCACCAGGCCTCAGTTTCCCCATCTGGAAAATGGGAATCTTTTGGGAACCTACCCAGGAACTTCTGCTTACACCCAATGCCTAGAGCATAGTGAGCGCTCTATGAAAAGATCAGCAGTTGCTTTGAGCATCCTAAATCACCTCCTATGTGCTCGCCTGGCCTGCCCTTTCAAAAATAGCACGTTTAACCCCCATCAAAGCCCTGCAAGGTGAAAGTTTCCACTTCATAGGAGTGGAACCGGAGGCAGCCGCATATGTGCAAGTTGGCCAAATTCACACAGGATGTGAGCGGCCGAACTGGGATGTAAATGCAGGTTGTGTGTCTCCAAATTGCACCAGCCACAGCCAGGACCGCCTCTGCTACCCAATGGGACATGATTCCTCGGCGAATGCTTTGAAAACCACACAGGTGTCAAGGAGACAGAATGCCACATTGTCTCTTGTGCCATCCCCAAACCACCTCGACGTCTCTCAAATCTGTTGGCCCCTGAAGTGGACCAAGGTCAAGCCCATGTCTGGGAGGCTGAGAGCGATAATGTGGTTGAGTTGTATTTTGGAGGTCTTCTTCAGCTGCCTGGCCCTCTCTCTCCTATGTCCACAAGTCTGGTCTGTCTCCTGGGATGGGTGGCCCTGTCAGGGGTAGACAGCAGCCTTGTTCCTGCCACTAGACAAGGCAGCCTTCTGTAAGACACTCAGGGGTCTTCTGGGGAAGGAGGCTGTCATCCTGAATGTCTTTCGAATTTGGTGTCCAGGCCTCAGGCAGTCAAGCCAGTTATTAACGTCTAGGGAGGCATCCTAGCACTCAGCTGAGAGCATGCAGAGTTGGGGAGGAGTCCTCACTAGGGCCTACATTGCCACCTTCACCACAGGTCCGTGAACAGGGCAAGAGGCCTGGAGCCAGAAAGCCATTGGCTCCTCCCTATTGCCAATTGACAGAGGGTGTGACCTTGAGTTAGACGTGGCCCATTCTGAGGTTCAGGATCCACAATGAAACAGACAAACTTCTCTGCTCTGCAGAGTTTGGACTTGACACAATGCAGGGGTACAATTAGAGTGCCAACAGGGAAGAGATGGTTCCAACCAACCAAGTACATTAAGGTGGATTTAAAAAGGGCCTACTGACTAAGGCAAGGAACACAGGCTGGGAGACCATAAGGAAGGGTGCATGCAGCTCCTCACCTTCCGCATGACTATTAACTAGGGCCAGAGGGGGGCTAGGGATTCTTACCTACCCTAGGCTCACAGAGGTGGGTGGAGAAGTTAGACGAAGGGGCTGGCCAAGTACGGAGGGTCCCCGGATGGGCGCCTGGGACTGCTGTCTCTTCCTGAAGCATATCGGGACAGCAACTGGTGCGATAACCTACCCACTCCCTTCCGCACTCTCCATTCTCCTTTTCCTTCCTCAGAAATCCTCTGTTGCCATCTGAGCATGCTTGATACCACCTGCATGGCTTGATAAACACCCCCCGTTTCTGATTCAGTATGTATGGGCTGAGGCCTGACCATTTAGTGTTGAACCTACTCCCAGCTGCTGCTGCTGCTGACTGACCACACATGGGGCTGCTCTGGTCCAACACTCACAGTTCTCTGACAGCTCTCTTAGCTTTTTCTGCCTTGTGGCTCATTGGCCTAGCAGCCCCTCCCGGGCAGGACGTTCTGACTCCATTGCTTTAGCTCTCCATACTTTGCACTCTGTATATGGGGGCCACTGCATCCTGCCAGGCTGAATTCAACCCACTTGCATCATATACTACCTATCTCGGTTGCCTGCTGTCCAGATACATCCTGGCCATGGCTTGGCAGTCCTTGACTGGAGGCTGACGCTGAGTTGGAGGTCAGCATGCAGGCAGTTTGTGATGGTGTGTGCTTGGGCCAAAACCAGAGGACATGTATGTGGGAAAGCAATCAGGAGTGAGGAGAGGCAGAAGTTGGGCTATGATGATGTGATCTCCCTTGTCAGCATGCACCCTGGGGAGTTCCAAGAGGATGTCAACTTCAGAGCTGTTCTGGGTTTTGGCAAGTATGTTGGATCTTTACATCCCGTGAGTATCAGGCACTGGATGGCATGCCACCATGCGGGAGGTTCTCTGAACCGCTAAGGTGGCCCCTGTGCCTAAAGGACAGCAATTCTCTCATCACTGGTGGCCTGCAGTCCTGATGGGATCTGATTGGCACGTGGCAGCATCCACCATATCATCAGAACCCGTCCAAAGAACCATTGAGCGGTCATAGGCCTTCTCATGGGCCCCACTGCCCTGTCCAAACCAACTCTGTGTCCCTTAGCCCCGTACCCAAAATTCGCCTTTTACACTTCTAATGTGCAGCTGCACATTAGAAAAGAAAATATGATGACAGGAAAGGGAACTCTGACCCAAACCATTCTAACACATTGGGGTCTTGGAAAGATGGTTTCAGGGTAACTAGAAACCTACAGGAGCTCATCAGGTATATAGCAGGTGTACTTGGTGTCCAAAGAGAACCCTGTAAAACCACGCCATGCGTTTGGAGGACATTTGCCATTTCGTTTTGATCCATGTGAGGTATGGTAATTGGCTTGTATCCACATGCCACCATCTGAAGTACATCTTGCCCCTTTGTTCAGCTCATACCTGTTTTGCCTATGGAATCCTCACAGGGCAGTCTTGAGAGGTGAATGTGGGTTTCATCCCCATTTCACCTATGCGGAGACTGATGCCTGAAGTCCTCCAGTTCATGGCAGACCTGGAGTTCGACATGGGCCTCATGTCTCTCTAACTCATGTGGTTTAGGCAGTGCACTTTTTCCTCGCTCTGTGTGCTGCCCATGGTGTGCTGGGTCTCATTTGAGGGCTCAGCCTAGGGTTTCCATAATCCTTCAGACTGCCCTGAACACTGGGCTATGTTTATTCCCTTTGGGGGCTTAGAGGGTGTGAACACAGCACAGTGTTGGGGGCTGAGAGGATTATCGAGTTGATGTGGCACCTGTTAGTATTCGAGGTTGGCAGCATTAGGGTACCTGGTTGCAGGTAGTTTGCAGGAATGAGGAGTGGAGTACACAGAGCAGGCCTGGGAACGCCCAGGAGCCCTCTTGCAGGCTTTGCAGGTTAGCCGGGATTGCCCTGCTGAACTCCCTCCTGATGGTATGGTCTTTCCCTATTTGCAGATGGAGCTGAAGTGATGGCAGGAGGGTGGGGATGGTTTCCGAAGGGTAGGTCTGGAGGTGGGGTGGGCAGGTGCTCACAGGTGTGATGTGGAGGCGTGGGGTCTGGTCGAAGCAGACCCAGAGGTCAGGGAGGCTCTGACTTGCGGTTGGGTGGGAAGCTTTGGTTGCTCAATAGAGCTCAAGGGCCCCTTAGTCATTGCCTCCTCACCTAACTGATGCTCGTGAACATCAGCTGTGGGCCAGGCAGTGAACCGTCACGACACTCTTGGCTCAGAAATCACTACTGTTTGTTAACTTGCTACTAGGTGCCAGGTACTGTCGTCACAATCTCAATCAAGCCTCATGTTTCCTCTGTGAGCTAGGGGACTGTTAGCATCCACCCCATTTTGGAATTGGGGAAACTGGTCCAGCATCATTTGGATAGTGAGCTACCAAGGATTTGACCCCGGAAATGGGATTCCATGTTCTAGGTGCATAGCCCCTCTCAGCTGCGTCCTGACATCCTGTCCCTAGAGCTAATCAGCTGGTCCCAAAAGAAGTAAGCTCCGGATCATTGGAGATTTGTGAACAGCTTTTGGAGGACTCCTGGAATTGGATGCTGACAAGGGATAAAGGTTTCCTGTCCATTGTGACCTTTCAAGTCCCCCTAGCCCTGAAAGGCCCCCGCAAGATGTGCTTGGCAGAGACACATGGGCACGGTTGGAGACGAGAGTTTTACATCAGGGCGGCAGATAGATCTGGATTCAGGTCCAGGCTGTGCCTCTTCCTGACTGTGTGTCATTCAGGCATACAGCATAAAATCGGAGGCCTCAGTTTATCCATCTTTGGAATGGCGATGATCATGCTCGTATGATGATTAAATCAAGTATTCTATCAAAAGCATCTGGTACATACTGAGTGCCGACTAAACTTTCTCTCCCTTGAAGCTGGTGAATATCATGAGCCTGTGGTTCAAAATTGCTTGCAGCTTCTACTGGGAGACAGTCTTCGGGAGCACAGTGGCCCTGGGTCAGAATCCTGCCTCCTCTTGCCTGACCGTGCATGAGTCATCCAATTTCACCAGGCCTCAGTTTCCCCATCTGGAAAATGGGAATCTTTTGGGAACCTACCCAGGAACTTCTGCTTACACCCAATGCCTAGAGCATAGTGAGCGCTCTATGAAAAGATCAGCAGTTGCTTTGAGCATCCTAAATCACCTCCTATGTGCTCGCCTGGCCTGCCCTTTCAAAAATAGCACGTTTAACCCCCATCAAAGCCCTGCAAGGTGAAAGTTTCCACTTCATAGGAGTGGAACCGGAGGCAGCCGCATATGTGCAAGTTGGCCAAATTCACACAGGATGTGAGCGGCCGAACTGGGATGTAAATGCAGGTTGTGTGTCTCCAAATTGCACCAGCCACAGCCAGGACCGCCTCTGCTACCCAATGGGACATGATTCCTCGGCGAATGCTTTGAAAACCACACAGGTGTCAAGGAGACAGAATGCCACATTGTCTCTTGTGCCATCCCCAAACCACCTCGACGTCTCTCAAATCTGTTGGCCCCTGAAGTGGACCAAGGTCAAGCCCATGTCTGGGAGGCTGAGAGCGATAATGTGGTTGAGTTGTATTTTGGAGGTCTTCTTCAGCTGCCTGGCCCTCTCTCTCCTATGTCCACAAGTCTGGTCTGTCTCCTGGGATGGGTGGCCCTGTCAGGGGTAGACAGCAGCCTTGTTCCTGCCACTAGACAAGGCAGCCTTCTGTAAGACACTCAGGGGTCTTCTGGGGAAGGAGGCTGTCATCCTGAATGTCTTTCGAATTTGGTGTCCAGGCCTCAGGCAGTCAAGCCAGTTATTAACGTCTAGGGAGGCATCCTAGCACTCAGCTGAGAGCATGCAGAGTTGGGGAGGAGTCCTCACTAGGGCCTACATTGCCACCTTCACCACAGGTCCGTGAACAGGGCAAGAGGCCTGGAGCCAGAAAGCCATTGGCTCCTCCCTATTGCCAATTGACAGAGGGTGTGACCTTGAGTTAGACGTGGCCCATTCTGAGGTTCAGGATCCACAATGAAACAGACAAACTTCTCTGCTCTGCAGAGTTTGGACTTGACACAATGCAGGGGTACAATTAGAGTGCCAACAGGGAAGAGATGGTTCCAACCAACCAAGTACATTAAGGTGGATTTAAAAAGGGCCTACTGACTAAGGCAAGGAACACAGGCTGGGAGACCATAAGGAAGGGTGCAGCTCCTCACCTTCCGCATGACTATTAACTAGGGCCAGAGGGGGGCTAGGGATTCTTACCTACCCTAGGCTCACAGAGGTGGGTGGAGAAGTTAGACGAAGGGGCTGGCCAAGTACGGAGGGTCCCCGGATGGGCGCCTGGGACTGCTGTCTCTTCCTGAAGCATATCGGGACAGCAACTGGTGCGATAACCTACCCCCTCCCTTCCGCACTCTCCATTCTCCTTTTCCTTCCTCAGAAATCCTCTGTTGCCATCTGAGCATGCTTGATACCACCTGCATGGCTTGATAAACACCCCCCGTTTCTGATTCAGTATGTATGGGCTGAGGCCTGACCATTTAGTGTTGAACCTACTCCCAGCTGCTGCTGCTGCTGACTGACCACACATGGGGCTGCTCTGGTCCAACACTCACAGTTCTCTGACAGCTCTCTTAGCTTTTTCTGCCTTGTGGCTCATTGGCCTAGCAGCCCCTCCCGGGCAGGACGTTCTGACTCCATTGCTTTAGCTCTCCATACTTTGCACTCTGTATCTGGGGGCCACTGCATCCTGCCAGGCTGAATTCAACCCACTTGCATCATATACTACCTATCTCGGTTGCCTGCTGTCCAGATACATCCTGGCCATGGCTTGGCAGTCCTTGACTGGAGGCTGACGCTGAGTTGGAGGTCAGCATGCAGGCAGTTTGTGATGGTGTGTGCTTGGGCCAAAACCAGAGGACATGTATGTGGGAAAGCAATCAGGAGTGAGGAGAGGCAGAAGTTGGGCTATGATGATGTGATCTCCCTTGTCAGCATGCACCCTGGGGAGTTCCAAGAGGATGTCAACTTCAGAGCTGTTCTGGGTTTTGGCAAGTATGTTGGATCTTTACATCCCGTGAGTATCAGGCACTGGATGGCATGCCACCATGCGGGAGGTTCTCTGAACCGCTAAGGTGGCCCCTGTGCCTAAAGGACAGCAATTCTCTCATCACTGGTGGCCTGCAGTCCTGATGGGATCTGATTGGCACGTGGCAGCATCCACCATATCATCAGAACCCGTCCAAAGAACCATTGAGCGGTCATAGGCCTTCTCATGGGCCCCACTGCCCTGTCCAAACCAACTCTGTGTCCCTTAGCCCCGTACCCAAAATTCGCCTTTTACACTTCTAATGTGCAGCTGCACATTAGAAAAGAAAATATGATGACAGGAAAGGGAACTCTGACCCAAACCATTCTAACACATTGGGGTCTTGGAAAGATGGTTTCAGGGTAACTAGAAACCTACAGGAGCTCATCAGGTATATAGCAGGTGTACTTGGTGTCCAAAGAGAACCCTGTAAAACCACGCCATGCGTTTGGAGGACATTTGCCATTTCGTTTTGATCCATGTGAGGTATGGTAATTGGCTTGTATCCACATGCCACCATCTGAAGTACATCTTGCCCCTTTGTTCAGCTCATACCTGTTTTGCCTATGGAATCCTCACAGGGCAGTCTTGAGAGGTGAATGTGGGTTTCATCCCCACTTCAACTATGAGGAGACTGATGCCTGAAGTCCTCCAGTTCATGGCAGACCTGGAGTTCGACATGGGCCTCATGTCTCTCTAACTCATGTGGTTTAGGCAGTGCACTTTTTCCTCGCTCTGTGTGCTGCCCATGGTGTGCTGGGTCTCATTTGAGGGCTCAGCCTAGGGTTTCCATAATCCTTCAGACTGCCCTGAACACTGGGCTATGTTTATTCCCTTTGGGGGCTTAGAGGGTGTGAACACAGCACAGTGTTGGGGGGCTGAGAGGATTATCGAGTTGATGTGGCACCTGTTAGTATTCGAGGTTGGCAGCATTAGGGTACCTGGTTGCAGGTAGTTTGCAGGAATGAGGAGTGGAGTACACAGAGCAGGCCTGGGAACGCCCAGGAGCCCTCTTGCAGGCTTTGCAGGTTAGCCTGGATTGCCCTGCTGAACTCCCTCCTGATGGTATGGTCTTTACCTATTTGCAGATGGAGCTGAAGTGATGGCAGGAGGGTGGGGATGGTTTCCGAAGGGTAGGTCTGGAGGTGGGGTGGGCAGGTGCTCACAGGTCTGATGTGGAGGCGTGGGGTCTGGTCGAAGCAGACCCAGAGGTCAGGGAGGCTCTGACTTGCGGTTGGGTGGGAAGCTTTGGTTGCTCAATAGAGCTCAAGGGCCCCTTAGTCATTGCCTCCTCACCTAACTGATGCTCGTGAACATCAGCTGTGGGCCAGGCAGTGAACCGTCACGACACTCTTGGCTCAGAAATCACTACTGTTTGTTAACTTGCTACTAGGTGCCAGGTACTGTCGTCACAATCTCAATCAAGCCTCATGTTTCCTCTGTGAGCTAGGGGGCTGTTAGCATCCACCCCATTTTGGAATTGGGGAAACTGGTCCAGCATCATTTGGATAGTGAGCTACCAAGGATTTGACCCCGGAAATGGGATTCCATGTTCTAGGTGCATAGCCCCTCTCAGCTGCGTCCTGACATCCTGTCCCTAGAGCTAATCAGCTGGTCCCAAAAGAAGTAAGCTCCGGATCATTGGAGATTTGTGAACAGCTTTTGGAGGACTCCTGGAATTGGATGCTGAAAAGGGATAAAGGTTTCCTGTCCATTGTGACCTTTCAAGTCCCCCTAGCCCTGAAAGGCCCCCGCAAGATGTGGTTGGCAGAGACACATGGGCACGGTTGGAGACGAGAGTTTTACATCAGGGCGGCAGATAGATCTGGATTCAGGTCCAGGCTGTGCCTCTTCCTGACTGTGTGTCATTCAGGCATACAGCATAAAATCGGAGGCCTCAGTTTATCCATCTTTGGAATGGCGATGATCATGCTCGTATGATGATTAAATCAAGTATTCTATCAAAAGCATCTGGTACATACTGAGTGCCGACTAAACTTTCTCTCCCTTGAAGCTGGTGAATATCATGAGCCTGTGGTTCAAAATTGCTTGCAGCTTCTACTGGGAGACAGTCTTTGGGAGCACAGTGGCCCTGGGTCAGAATCCTGCCTCCTCTTGCCTGACCGTGCATGAGTCATCCAATTTCTCCAGGCCTCAGTTTCCCCATCTGGAAAATGGGAATCTTTTGGGAACCTACCCAGGAACTTCTGCTTACACCCAATGCCTAGAGCATAGTGAGCGCTCTATGAAAAGATCAGCAGTTGCTTTGAGCATCCTAAATCACCTCCTATGTGCTCGCCTGGCCTGCCCTTTCAAAAATAGCACATTTAACCCCCATCAAAGCCCTGCAAGGTGAAAGTTTCCACTTCATAGGAGTGGAACCGGAGGCAGCCGCATATGTGCAAGTTGGCCAAATTCACACAGGATGTGAGCGGCCGAACTGGGATGTAAATGCAGGTTGTGTGTCTCCAAATTGCACCAGCCACAGCCAGGACCGCCTCTGCTACCCAATGGGACATGATTCCTCGGCGAATGCTTTGAAAACCACACAGGTGTCAAGGAGACAGAATGCCACATTGTCTCTTGTGCCATCCCCAAACCACCTCGACGTCTCTCAAATCTGTTGGCCCCTGAAGTGGACCAAGGTCAAGCCCATGTCTGGGAGGCTGAGAGCGATAATGTGGTTGAGTTGTATTTTGGAGGTCTTCTTCAGCTGCCTGGCCCTCTCTCTCCTATGTCCACAAGTCTGGTCTGTCTCCTGGGATGGGTGGCCCTGTCAGGGGTAGACAGCAGCCTTGTTCCTGCCACTAGACAAGGCAGCCTTCTGTAAGACACTCAGGGGTCTTCTGGGGAAGGAGGCTGTCATCCTGAATGTCTTTCGAATTTGGTGTCCAGGCCTCAGGCAGTCAAGCCAGTTATTCACGTCTAGGGAGGCATCCTAGCACTCAGCTGAGAGCATGCAGAGTTGGGGAGGAGTCCTCACTAGGGGCTACATTGCCACCTTCACCACAGGTCCGTGAACAGGGCAAGAGGCCTGGAGCCAGAAAGCCATTGGCTCCTCCCTATTGCCAATTGACAGAGGGTGTGACCTTGAGTTAGACGTGGCCCATTCTGAGGTTCAGGATCCACAATGAAACAGACAAACTTCTCTGCTCTGCAGAGTTTGGACTTGACACAATGCAGGTGTACAATTAGAGTGCCAACAGGGAAGAGATGGTTCCAACCAACCAAGTACATTAAGGTGGATTTAAAAAGGGCCTACTGACTAAGGCAAGGAACACAGGCTGGGAGACCATAAGGAAGGGTGCAGCTCCTCACCTTCCGCATGACTATTAACTAGGGCCAGAGGGGGGCTAGGGATTCTTACCTACCCTAGGCTCACAGAGGTGGGTGGAGAAGTTAGACGAAGGGGCTGGCCAAGTACGGAGGGTCCCCGGATGGGCGCCTGGGACTGCTGTCTCTTCCTGAAGCATATCGGGACAGCAACTGGTGCGATAACCTACCCCCTCCCTTCCGCACTCTCCATTCTCCTTTTCCTTCCTCAGAAATCCTCTATTGCCATCTGAGCATGCTTGATACCACCTGCATGGCTTGATAAACACCCCCCGTTTCTGATTCAGTATGTATGGGCTGAGGCCTGACCATTTAGTGTTGAACCTACTCCCAGCTGCTGCTGCTGCTGACTGACCACACATGGGGCTGCTCTGGTCCAACACTCACAGTTCTCTGACAGCTCTCTTAGCTTTTTCTGCCTTGTGGCTCATTGGCCTAGCAGCCCCTCCCGGGCAGGACGTTCTGACTCCATTGCTTTAGCTCTGCATACTTTGCACTCTGTATCTGGGGGGCCACTGCATCCTGCCAGGCTGAATTCAACCCACTTGCATCATATACTACCTATCTCGGTTGCCTGCTGTCCAGATACATCCTGGCCATGGCTTGGCAGTCCTTGACTGGAGGCTGACGCTGAGTTGGAGGTCAGCATGCAGGCAGTTTGTGATGGTGTGTGCTTGGGCCAAAACCAGAGGACATGTATGTGGGAAAGCAATCAGGAGTGAGGAGAGGCAGAAGTTGGGCTATGATGATGTGATCTCCCTTGTCAGCATGCACCCTGGGGAGTTCCAAGAGGATGTCAACTTCAGAGCTGTTCTGGGTTTTGGCAAGTATGTTGGATCTTTACATCCCGTGAGTATCAGGCACTGGATGGCATGCCACCATGCGGGAGGTTCTCTGAACCGCTAAGGTGGCCCCTGTGCCTAAAGGACAGCAATTCTCTCATCACTGGTGGCCTGCAGTCCTGATGGGATCTGATTGGCACGTGACAGCATCCACCATATCATCAGAACCCGTCCAAAGAACCATTGAGCGGTCATAGGCCTTCTCATGGCCCCCACTGCCCTGTCCAAACCAACTCTGTGTCCCTTAGCCCCGTACCCAAAATTCGCCTTTTACACTTCTAATGTGCAGCTGCACATTAGAAAAGAAAATATGATGACAGGAAAGGGAACTCTGACCCAAACCATTCTAACACATTGGGGTCTTGGAAAGATGGTTTCAGGGTAACTAGAAACCTACAGGAGCTCATCAGGTATATAGCAGGTGTACTTGGTGTCCAAAGATAACCCTGTAAAACCACGCCATGCGTTTGGAGGACATTTGCCATTTCGTTTTGATCCATGTGAGGTATGGTAATTGGCTTGTATCCACATGCCACCATCTGAAGTATATCTTGCCCCTTTGTTCAGCTCATACCTGTTTTGCCTATGGAATCCTCACAGGGCAGTCTTGAGAGGTGAATGTGGGTTTCATCCCCATTTCACCTGTGAGGAAACTGATGCCTGAAGTCCTCCAGTTCATGGCAGACCTGGAGTTCGACATGGGCTTCATGTCTCTCTAACTCATGTGGTTTAGGCAGTGCACTTGTTCCTCGCTCTGTGTGCTGCCCATGGTGTGCTGGGTCTCATTTGAGGGCTCAGCCTAGGGTTTCCATAATCCTTCAGACTGCCCTGAACACTGGGCTATGTTTATTCTCTTTGGGGGCTTAGAGGGTGTGAACACAGCACAGTGTTCGGGGGCTGAGAGGATTATCGAGTTGATGTGGTATTCGAGGTTGGTAGCATTAGGGTACCTGGTTGCAGGTAGTTTGCAGGAATGAGGAGTGGAGTACATAGAGCAGGCCTGGGAACGCCCAGGAGCCCTCTTGCAGGCTTTGCAGGTTAGCCTGGATTGCCCTGCTGAACTCCCTCCTGATGGTATGGTCTTTACCTATTTGCAGATGGAGCTGAAGTGATGGCAGGAGGGTGGGGATGGTTTCCGAAGGGTAGGTCTGGAGTTGGGGTGGGCAGGTGCTCACAGGTCTGATGTGGAGGCATGGGGTCTGGTCGAACCAGACCCAGAGGTCAGGGAGGCTCTGACTTGCGGTTGGGTGGCAAGCTTTGGTTGCTCAATAGAGCTCAAGGGCCCCTTAGTCATTGCCTCCTCACCTAACTGATGCTCGTGAACATCAGCTGTGGGCCAGGCAGTGAACCGTCACGACACTCTTGGCTCAGAAATCACTACTGTTTGTTAACTTGCTACTAGGTGCCAGGTACTGTCGTCACAATCTCAATCAAGCCTCATGTTTCCTCTGTGAGCTAGGGGGCTGTTAGCATCCACCCCATTTTGGAATTGGGGAAACTGGTCCAGCATCATTTCGATAGTGAGCTACCAAGGATTTGACCCCGGAAATGGGATTCCATGTTCTAGGTGCATAGCCCCTCTCAGCTGCGTCCTGACATCCTGTCCCTAGAGCTAATCAGCTGGTCCCAAAAGAAGTAAGCTCCGGATCATTGGAGATTTGTGAACAGCTTTTGGAGGACTCCTGGAATTGGATGCTGAAAAGGGATAAAGGTTTCCTGTCCATTGTGACCTTTCAAGTCCCCCTAGCCCTGAAAGGCCCCCGCAAGATGTGGTTGGCAGAGACACATGGGCACGGTTGGAGACGAGAGTTTTACATCAGGGCGGCAGATAGATCTGGATTCAGGTCCAGGCTGTGCCTCTTCCTGACTGTGTGTCATTCAGGCATACAGCATAAAATCGGAGGCCTCAGTTTATCCATCTTTGGAATGGCGATGATCATGCTCGTATGATGATTAAATCAAGTATTCTATCAAAAGCATCTGGTACATACTGAGTGCCGACTAAACTTTCTCTCCCTTGAAGCTGGTGAATATCATGAGCCTGTGGTTCAAAATTGCTTGCAGCTTCTACTGGGAGACAGTCTTTGGGAGCACAGTGGCCCTGGGTCAGAATCCTGCCTCCTCTTGCCTGACCGTGCATGAGTCATCCAATTTCTCCAGGCCTCAGTTTCCCCATCTGGAAAATGGGAATCTTTTGGGAACCTACCCAGGAACTTCTGCTTACACCCAATGCCTAGAGCATAGTGAGCGCTCTATGAAAAGATCAGCAGTTGCTTTGAGCATCCTAAATCACCTCCTATGTGCTCGCCTGGCCTGCCCTTTCAAAAATAGCACATTTAACCCCCATCAAAGCCCTGCAAGGTGAAAGTTTCCACTTCATAGGAGTGGAACCGGAGGCAGCCGCATATGTGCAAGTTGGCCAAATTCACACAGGATGTGAGCGGCCGAACTGGGATGTAAATGCAGGTTGTGTGTCTCCAAATTGCACCAGCCACAGCCAGGACCGCCTCTGCTACCCAATGGGACATGATTCCTCGGCGAATGCTTTGAAAACCACACAGGTGTCAAGGAGACAGAATGCCACATTGTCTCTTGTGCCATCCCCAAACCACCTCGACGTCTCTCAAATCTGTTGGCCCCTGAAGTGGACCAAGGTCAAGCCCATGTCTGGGAGGCTGAGAGCGATAATGTGGTTGAGTTGTATTTTGGAGGTCTTCTTCAGCTGCCTGGCCCTCTCCTATGTCCACAAGTCTGGTCTGTCTCCTGGGATGGGTGGCCCTGTCAGGGGTAGACAGCAGCCTTGTTCCTGCCACTAGACAAGGCAGCCTTCTGTAAGACACTCAGGGGTCTTCTGGGGAAGGAGGCTGTCATCCTGAATGTCTTTCGAATTTGGTGTCCAGGCCTCAGGCAGTCAAGCCAGTTATTCACGTCTAGGGAGGCATCCTAGCACTCAGCTGAGAGCATGCAGAGTTGGGGAGGAGTCCTCACTAGGGGCTACATTGCCACCTTCACCACAGGTCCGTGAACAGGGCAAGAGGCCTGGAGCCAGAAAGCCATTGGCTCCTCCCTATTGCCAATTGACAGAGGGTGTGACCTTGAGTTAGACGTGGCCCATTCTGAGGTTCAGGATCCACAATGAAACAGACAAACTTCTCTGCTCTGCAGAGTTTGGACTTGACACAATGCAGGTGTACAATTAGAGTGCCAACAGGGAAGAGATGGTTCCAACCAACCAAGTACATTAAGGTGGATTTAAAAAGGGCCTACTGACTAAGGCAAGGAACACAGGCTGGGAGACCATAAGGAAGGGTGCAGCTCCTCACCTTCCGCATGACTATTAACTAGGGCCAGAGGGGGCTAGGGATTCTTACCTACCCTAGGCTCACAGAGGTGGGTGGAGAAGTTAGACGAAGGGGCTGGCCAAGTACGGAGGGTCCCCGGATGGGCGCCTGGGACTGCTGTCTCTTCCTGAAGCATATCGGGACAGCAACTGGTGCGATAACCTACCCCCTCCCTTCCGCACTCTCCATTCTCCTTTTCCTTCCTCAGAAATCCTCTATTGCCATCTGAGCATGCTTGATACCACCTGCATGGCTTGATAAACACCCCCCGTTTCTGATTCAGTATGTATGGGCTGAGGCCTGACCATTTAGTGTTGAACCTACTCCCAGCTGCTGCTGCTGCTGACTGACCACACATGGGGCTGCTCTGGTCCAACACTCACAGTTCTCTGACAGCTCTCTTAGCTTTTTCTGCCTTGTGGCTCATTGGCCTAGCAGCCCCTCCCGGGCAGGACGTTCTGACTCCATTGCTTTAGCTCTGCATACTTTGCACTCTGTATCTGGGGGGGCCACTGCATCCTGCCAGGCTGAATTCAACCCACTTGCATCATATACTACCTATCTCGGTTGCCTGCTGTCCAGATACATCCTGGCCATGGCTTGGCAGTCCTTGACTGGAGGCTGACGCTGAGTTGGAGGTCAGCATGCAGGCAGTTTGTGATGGTGTGTGCTTGGGCCAAAACCAGAGGACATGTATGTGGGAAAGCAATCAGGAGTGAGGAGAGGCAGAAGTTGGGCTATGATGTGATCTCCCTTGTCAGCATGCACCCTGGGGAGTTCCAAGAGGATGTCAACTTCAGAGCTGTTCTGGGTTTTGGCAAGTATGTTGGATCTTTACATCCCGTGAGTATCAGGCACTGGATGGCATGCCACCATGCGGGAGGTTCTCTGAACCGCTAAGGTGGCCCCTGTGCCTAAAGGACAGCAATTCTCTCATCACTGGTGGCCTGCAGTCCTGATGGGATCTGATTGGCACGTGACAGCATCCACCATATCATCAGAACCCGTCCAAAGAACCATTGAGCGGTCATAGGCCTTCTCATGGCCCCCACTGCCCTGTCCAAACCAACTCTGTGTCCCTTAGCCCCGTACCCAAAATTCGCCTTTTACACTTCTAATGTGCAGCTGCACATTAGAAAAGAAAATATGATGACAGGAAAGGGAACTCTGACCCAAACCATTCTAACACATTGGGGTCTTGGAAAGATGGTTTCAGGGTAACTAGAAACCTACAGGAGCTCATCAGGTATATAGCAGGTGTACTTGGTGTCCAAAGATAACCCTGTAAAACCACGCCATGCGTTTGGAGGACATTTGCCATTTCGTTTTGATCCATGTGAGGTATGGTAATTGGCTTGTATCCACATGCCACCATCTGAAGTATATCTTGCCCCTTTGTTCAGCTCATACCTGTTTTGCCTATGGAATCCTCACAGGGCAGTCTTGAGAGGTGAATGTGGGTTTCATCCCCATTTCACCTGTGAGGAAACTGATGCCTGAAGTCCTCCAGTTCATGGCAGACCTGGAGTTCGACATGGGCTTCATGTCTCTCTAACTCATGTGGTTTAGGCAGTGCACTTGTTCCTCGCTCTGTGTGCTGCCCATGGTGTGCTGGGTCTCATTTGAGGGCTCAGCCTAGGGTTTCCATAATCCTTCAGACTGCCCTGAACACTGGGCTATGTTTATTCTCTTTGGGGGCTTAGAGGGTGTGAACACAGCACAGTGTTCGGGGGCTGAGAGGATTATCGAGTTGATGTGGTATTCGAGGTTGGTAGCATTAGGGTACCTGGTTGCAGGTAGTTTGCAGGAATGAGGAGTGGAGTACATAGAGCAGGCCTGGGAACGCCCAGGAGCCCTCTTGCAGGCTTTGCAGGTTAGCCTGGATTGCCCTGCTGAACTCCCTCCTGATGGTATGGTCTTTACCTATTTGCAGATGGAGCTGAAGTGATGGCAGGAGGGTGGGGATGGTTTCCGAAGGGTAGGTCTGGAGGTGGGGTGGGCAGGTGCTCACAGGTCTGATGTGGAGGCATGGGGTCTGGTCGAAGCAGACCCAGAGGTCAGGGAGGCTCTGACTTGCGGTTGGGTGGGAAGCTTTGGTTGCTCAATAGAGCTCAAGGGCCCCTTAGTCATTGCCTCCTCACCTAACTGATGCTCGTGAACATCAGCTGTGGGCCAGGCAGTGAACCGTCACGACACTCTTGGCTCAGAAATCACTACTGTTTGTTAACTTGCTACTAGGTGCCAGGTACTGTCGTCACAATCTCAATCAAGCCTCATGTTTCCTCTGTGAGCTAGGGGCTGTTAGCATCCACCCCATTTTGGAATTGGGGAAACTGGTCCAGCATCATTTGGATAGTGAGCTACCAAGGATTTGACCCCGGAAATGGGATTCCATGTTCTAGGTGCATAGCTCCTCTCAGCTGCGTCCTGACATCCTGTCCCTAGAGCTAATCAGCTGGTCCCAAAAGAAGTAAGCTCCGGATCATTGGAGATTTGTGAGCAGCTTTTGGAGGACTCCTGGAATTGGATGCTGAAAAGGGATAAAGGTTTCCTGTCCATTGTGACCTTTCAAGTCCCCCTAGCCCTGAAAGGCCCCCGCAAGATGTGGTTGGCAGAGACACATGGGCACGGTTGGAGATGAGAGTTTTACATCAGGGCGGCAGATAGATCTGGATTCAGGTCCAGGCTGTGCCTCTTCCTGACTGTGTGTCATTCAGGCATACAGCATAAAATCGGAGGCCTCAGTTTATCCATCTTTGGAATGGCGATGATCATGCTCGTATGATGATTAAATCAAGTATTCTATCAAAAGCATCTGGTACATACTGAGTGCCGACTAAACTTTCTCTCCCTTGAAGCTGGTGAATATCATGAGCCTGTGGTTCAAAATTGCTTGCAGCTTCTACTGGGAGACAGTCTTTGGGAGCACAGTGGCCCTGGGTCAGAATCCTGCCTCCTCTTGCCTGACCGTGCATGAGTCATCCAATTTCTCCAGGCCTCAGTTTCCCCATCTGGAAAATGGGAATCTTTTGGGAACCTACCCAGGAACTTCTGCTTACACCCAATGCCTAGAGCATAGTGAGCGCTCTATGAAAAGATCAGCAGTTGCTTTGAGCATCCTAAATCACCTCCTATGTGCTCGCCTGGCCTGCCCTTTCAAAAATAGCACATTTAACCCCCATCAAAGCCCTGCAAGGTGAAAGTTTCCACTTCATAGGAGTGGAACCGGAGGCAGCCGCATATGTGCAAGTTGGCCAAATTCACACAGGATGTGAGCGGCCGAACTGGGATGTAAATGCAGGTTGTGTGTCTCCAAATTGCACCAGCCACAGCCAGGACCGCCTCTGCTACCCAATGGGACATGATTCCTCGGCGAATGCTTTGAAAACCACACAGGTGTCAAGGAGACAGAATGCCACATTGTCTCTTGTGCCATCCCCAAACCACCTCGACGTCTCTCAAATCTGTTGGCCCCTGAAGTGGACCAAGGTCAAGCCCATGTCTGGGAGGCTGAGAGCGATAATGTGGTTGAGTTGTATTTTGGAGGTCTTCTTCAGCTGCCTGGCCCTCTCCTATGTCCACAAGTCTGGTCTGTCTCCTGGGATGGGTGGCCCTGTCAGGGGTAGACAGCAGCCTTGTTCCTGCCACTAGACAAGGCAGCCTTCTGTAAGACACTCAGGGGTCTTCTGGGGAAGGAGGCTGTCATCCTGAATGTCTTTCGAATTTGGTGTCCAGGCCTCAGGCAGTCAAGCCAGTTATTCACGTCTAGGGAGGCATCCTAGCACTCAGCTGAGAGCATGCAGAGTTGGGGAGGAGTCCTCACTAGGGGCTACATTGCCACCTTCACCACAGGTCCGTGAACAGGGCAAGAGGCCTGGAGCCAGAAAGCCATTGGCTCCTCCCTATTGCCAATTGACAGAGGGTGTGACCTTGAGTTAGACGTGGCCCATTCTGAGGTTCAGGATCCACAATGAAACAGACAAACTTCTCTGCTCTGCAGAGTTTGGACTTGACACAATGCAGGTGTACAATTAGAGTGCCAACAGGGAAGAGATGGTTCCAACCAACCAAGTACATTAAGGTGGATTTAAAAAGGGCCTACTGACTAAGGCAAGGAACACAGGCTGGGAGACCATAAGGAAGGGTGCAGCTCCTCACCTTCCGCATGACTATTAACTAGGGCCAGAGCGGGGCTAGGGATTCTTACCTACCCTAGGCTCACAGAGGTGGGTGGAGAAGTTAGACGAAGGGGCTGGCCAAGTACGGAGGGTCCCCGGATGGGCGCCTGGGACTGCTGTCTCTTCCTGAAGCATATCGGGACAGCAACTGGTGCGATAACCTAGCCCCTCCCTTCCGCACTCTCCATTCTCCTTTTCCTTCCTCAGAAATGCTCTATTGCCATCTGAGCATGCTTGATACCACCTGCATGGCTTGATAAACACCCCCCGTTTCTGATTCAGTATGTATGGGCTGAGGCCTGACCATTTAGTGTTGAACCTACTCCCAGCTGCTGCTGCTGCTGACTGACCACACATGGGGCTGCTCTGGTCCAACACTCACAGTTCTCTGACAGCTCTCTTAGCTTTTTCTGCCTTGTGGCTCATTGGCCTAGCAGCCCCTCCCGGGCAGGACGTTCTGACTCCATTGCTTTAGCTCTGCATACTTTGCACTCTGTATCTGGGGGGCCACTGCATCCTGCCAGGCTGAATTCAACCCACTTGCATCATATACTACCTATCTCGGTTGCCTGCTGTCCAGATACATCCTGGCCATGGCTTGGCAGTCCTTGACTGGAGGCTGACGCTGAGTTGGAGGTCAGCATGCAGGCAGTTTGTGATGGTGTGTGCTTGGGCCAAAACCAGAGGACATGTATGTGGGAAAGCAATCAGGAGTGAGGAGAGGCAGAAGTTGGGCTATGATGTGATCTCCCTTGTCAGCATGCACCCTGGGGAGTTCCAAGAGGATGTCAACTTCAGAGCTGTTCTGGGTTTTGGCAAGTATGTTGGATCTTTACATCCCGTGAGTATCAGGCACTGGATGGCATGCCACCATGCGGGAGGTTCTCTGAACCGCTAAGGTGGCCCCTGTGCCTAAAGGACAGCAATTCTCTCATCACTGGTGGCCTGCAGTCCTGATGGGATCTGATTGGCACGTGACAGCATCCACCATATCATCAGAACCCGTCCAAAGAACCATTGAGCGGTCATAGGCCTTCTCATGGCCCCCACTGCCCTGTCCAAACCAACTCTGTGTCCCTTAGCCCCGTACCCAAAATTCGCCTTTTACACTTCTAATGTGCAGCTGCACATTAGAAAAGAAAATATGATGACAGGAAAGGGAACTCTGACCCAAACCATTCTAACACATTGGGGTCTTGGAAAGATGGTTTCAGGGTAACTAGAAACCTACAGGAGCTCATCAGGTATATAGCAGGTGTACTTGGTGTCCAAAGATAACCCTGTAAAACCACGCCATGCGTTTGGAGGACATTTGCCATTTCGTTTTGATCCATGTGAGGTATGGTAATTGGCTTGTATCCACATGCCACCATCTGAAGTATATCTTGCCCCTTTGTTCAGCTCATACCTGTTTTGCCTATGGAATCCTCACAGGGCAGTCTTGAGAGGTGAATGTGGGTTTCATCCCCATTTCACCTGTGAGGAAACTGATGCCTGAAGTCCTCCAGTTCATGGCAGACCTGGAGTTCGACATGGGCCTCATGTCTCTCTAACTCATGTGGTTTAGGCAGTGCACTTTTTGCTCGCTCTGTGTGCTGCCCATGGTGTGCTGGGTCTCATTTGAGGGCTCAGCCTAGGGTTTCCATAATCCTTCAGACTGCCCTGAACACTGGGCTATGTTTATTCTCTTTGGGGGCTTAGAGGGTGTGAACACAGCACAGTGTTGGTGGGCTGAGAGGATTATCGAGTTGATGTGGCACCTGTTAGTATTCGAGGTTGGCAGCATTAGGGTACCTGGTTGCAGGTAGTTTGCAGGAATGAGGAGTGGAGTACACAGAGCAGGCCTGGGAACGCCCAGGAGCCCTCTTGCAGGCTTTGCAGGTTAGCCTGGATTGCCCTGCTGAACTCCCTCCTGATGGTATGGTCTTTACCTATTTGCAGATGGAGCTGAAGTGATGGCAGGAGGGTGGGGATGGTTTCCGAAGGGTAGGTCTGGAGGTGGGGTGGGCAGGTGCTCACAGGTCTGATGTGGAGGCATGGGGTCTGGTCGAAGCAGACCCAGAGGTCAGGGAGGCTCTGACTTGCGGTTGGGTGGGAAGCTTTGGTTGCTCAATAGAGCTCAAGGGCCCCTTAGTCATTGCCTCCTCACCTAACTGATGCTCGTGAACATCAGCTGTGGGCCAGGCAGTGAACCGTCACGACACTCTTGGCTCAGAAATCACTACTGTTTGTTAACTTGCTACTAGGTGCCAGGTACTGTCGTCACAATCTCAATCAAGCCTCATGTTTCCTCTGTGAGCTAGGGGCTGTTAGCATCCACCCCATTTTGGAATTGGGGAAACTGGTCCAGCATCATTTGGATAGTGAGCTACCAAGGATTTGACCCCGGAAATGGGATTCCATGTTCTAGGTGCATAGCTCCTCTCAGCTGCGTCCTGACATCCTGTCCCTAGAGCTAATCAGCTGGTCCCAAAAGAAGTAAGCTCCGGATCATTGGAGATTTGTGAGCAGCTTTTGGAGGACTCCTGGAATTGGATGCTGAAAAGGGATAAAGGTTTCCTGTCCATTGTGACCTTTCAAGTCCCCCTAGCCCTGAAAGGCCCCCGCAAGATGTGGTTGGCAGAGACACATGGGCACGGTTGGAGATGAGAGTTTTACATCAGGGCGGCAGATAGATCTGGATTCAGGTCCAGGCTGTGCCTCTTCCTGACTGTGTGTCATTCAGGCATACAGCATAAAATCGGAGGCCTCAGTTTATCCATCTTTGGAATGGCGATGATCATGCTCGTATGATGATTAAATCAAGTATTCTATCAAAAGCATCTGGTACATACTGAGTGCCGACTAAACTTTCTCTCCCTTGAAGCTGGTGAATATCATGAGCCTGTGGTTCAAAATTGCTTGCAGCTTCTACTGGGAGACAGTCTTTGGGAGCACAGTGGCCCTGGGTCAGAATCCTGCCTCCTCTTGCCTGACCGTGCATGAGTCATCCAATTTCTCCAGGCCTCAGTTTCCCCATCTGGAAAATGGGAATCTTTTGGGAACCTACCCAGGAACTTCTGCTTACACCCAATGCCTAGAGCATAGTGAGCGCTCTATGAAAAGATCAGCAGTTGCTTTGAGCATCCTAAATCACCTCCTATGTGCTCGCCTGGCCTGCCCTTTCAAAAATAGCACATTTAACCCCCATCAAAGCCCTGCAAGGTGAAAGTTTCCACTTCATAGGAGTGGAACCGGAGGCAGCCGCATATGTGCAAGTTGGCCAAATTCACACAGGATGTGAGCGGCCGAACTGGGATGTAAATGCAGGTTGTGTGTCTCCAAATTGCACCAGCCACAGCCAGGACCGCCTCTGCTACCCAATGGGACATGATTCCTCGGCGAATGCTTTGAAAACCACACAGGTGTCAAGGAGACAGAATGCCACATTGTCTCTTGTGCCATCCCCAAACCACCTCGACGTCTCTCAAATCTGTTGGCCCCTGAAGTGGACCAAGGTCAAGCCCATGTCTGGGAGGCTGAGAGCGATAATGTGGTTGAGTTGTATTTTGGAGGTCTTCTTCAGCTGCCTGGCCCTCTCCTATGTCCACAAGTCTGGTCTGTCTCCTGGGATGGGTGGCCCTGTCAGGGGTAGACAGCAGCCTTGTTCCTGCCACTAGACAAGGCAGCCTTCTGTAAGACACTCAGGGGTCTTCTGGGGAAGGAGGCTGTCATCCTGAATGTCTTTCGAATTTGGTGTCCAGGCCTCAGGCAGTCAAGCCAGTTATTCACGTCTAGGGAGGCATCCTAGCACTCAGCTGAGAGCATGCAGAGTTGGGGAGGAGTCCTCACTAGGGGCTACATTGCCACCTTCACCACAGGTCCGTGAACAGGGCAAGAGGCCTGGAGCCAGAAAGCCATTGGCTCCTCCCTATTGCCAATTGACAGAGGGTGTGACCTTGAGTTAGACGTGGCCCATTCTGAGGTTCAGGATCCACAATGAAACAGACAAACTTCTCTGCTCTGCAGAGTTTGGACTTGACACAATGCAGGTGTACAATTAGAGTGCCAACAGGGAAGAGATGGTTCCAACCAACCAAGTACATTAAGGTGGATTTAAAAAGGGCCTACTGACTAAGGCAAGGAACACAGGCTGGGAGACCATAAGGAAGGGTGCAGCTCCTCACCTTCCGCATGACTATTAACTAGGGCCAGAGGGGGGCTAGGGATTCTTACCTACCCTAGGCTCACAGAGGTGGGTGGAGAAGTTAGACGAAGGGGCTGGCCAAGTACGGAGGGTCCCCGGATGGGCGCCTGGGACTGCTGTCTCTTCCTGAAGCATATCGGGACAGCAACTGGTGCGATAACCTACCCCCTCCCTTCCGCACTCTCCATTCTCCTTTTCCTTCCTCAGAAATCCTCTATTGCCATCTGAGCATGCTTGATACCACCTGCATGGCTTGATAAACACCCCCCGTTTCTGATTCAGTATGTATGGGCTGAGGCCTGACCATTTAGTGTTGAACCTACTCCCAGCTGCTGCTGCTGCTGACTGACCACACATGGGGCTGCTCTGGTCCAACACTCACAGTTCTCTGACAGCTCTCTTAGCTTTTTCTGCCTTGTGGCTCATTGGCCTAGCAGCCCCTCCCGGGCAGGACGTTCTGACTCCATTGCTTTAGCTCTGCATACTTTGCACTCTGTATCTGGGGGGGCCACTGCATCCTGCCAGGCTGAATTCAACCCACTTGCATCATATACTACCTATCTCGGTTGCCTGCTGTCCAGATACATCCTGGCCATGGCTTGGCAGTCCTTGACTGGAGGCTGACGCTGAGTTGGAGGTCAGCATGCAGGCAGTTTGTGATGGTGTGTGCTTGGGCCAAAACCAGAGGACATGTATGTGGGAAAGCAATCAGGAGTGAGGAGAGGCAGAAGTTGGGCTATGATGTGATCTCCCTTGTCAGCATGCACCCTGGGGAGTTCCAAGAGGATGTCAACTTCAGAGCTGTTCTGGGTTTTGGCAAGTATGTTGGATCTTTACATCCCGTGAGTATCAGGCACTGGATGGCATGCCACCATGCGGGAGGTTCTCTGAACCGCTAAGGTGGCCCCTGTGCCTAAAGGACAGCAATTCTCTCATCACTGGTGGCCTGCAGTCCTGATGGGATCTGATTGGCACGTGACAGCATCCACCATATCATCAGAACCCGTCCAAAGAACCATTGAGCGGTCATAGGCCTTCTCATGGCCCCCACTGCCCTGTCCAAACCAACTCTGTGTCCCTTAGCCCCGTACCCAAAATTCGCCTTTTACACTTCTAATGTGCAGCTGCACATTAGAAAAGAAAATATGATGACAGGAAAGGGAACTCTGACCCAAACCATTCTAACACATTGGGGTCTTGGAAAGATGGTTTCAGGGTAACTAGAAACCTACAGGAGCTCATCAGGTATATAGCAGGTGTACTTGGTGTCCAAAGATAACCCTGTAAAACCACGCCATGCGTTTGGAGGACATTTGCCATTTCGTTTTGATCCATGTGAGGTATGGTAATTGGCTTGTATCCACATGCCACCATCTGAAGTATATCTTGCCCCTTTGTTCAGCTCATACCTGTTTTGCCTATGGAATCCTCACAGGGCAGTCTTGAGAGGTGAAGGTGGGTTTCATCCCCATTTCACCTGTGAGGAAACTGATGCCTGAAGTCCTCCAGTTCATGGCAGACCTGGAGTTCGACATGGGCCTCATGTCTCTCTAACTCATGTGGTTTAGGCAGTGCACTTTTTGCTCGCTCTGTGTGCTGCCCATGGTGTGCTGGGTCTCATTTGAGGGCTCAGCCTAGGGTTTCCATAATCCTTCAGACTGCCCTGAACACTGGGCTATGTTTATTCTCTTTGGGGGCTTAGAGGGTGTGAACACAGCACAGTGTTGGGGGCTGAGAGGATTATCGAGTTGATGTGGCACCTGTTAGTATTCGAGGTTGGCAGCATTAGGGTACCTGGTTGCAGGTAGTTTGCAGGAATGAGGAGTGGAGTACACAGAGCAGGCCTGGGAACGCCCAGGAGCCCTCTTGCAGGCTTTGCAGGTTAGCCTGGATTGCCCTGCTGAACTCCCTCCTGATGGTATGGTCTTTACCTATTTGCAGATGGAGCTGAAGTGATGGCAGGAGGGTGGGGATGGTTTCCGAAGGGTAGGTCTGGAGGTGGGGTGGGCAGGTGCTCACAGGTCTGATGTGGAGGCATGGGGTCTGGTCGAAGCAGACCCAGAGGTCAGGGAGGCTCTGACTTGCGGTTGGGTGGGAAGCTTTGGTTGCTCAATAGAGCTCAAGGGCCCCTTAGTCATTGCCTCCTCACCTAACTGATGCTCGTGAACATCAGCTGTGGGCCAGGCAGTGAACCGTCACGACACTCTTGGCTCAGAAATCACTACTGTTTGTTAACTTGCTACTAGGTGCCAGGTACTGTCGTCACAATCTCAATCAAGCCTCATGGTTTCCTCTGTGAGCTAGGGGGCTGTTAGCATCCACCCCATTTTGGAATTGGGGAAACTGGTCCAGCATCATTTGGATAGTGAGCTACCAAGGATTTGACCCCGGAAATGGGATTCCATGTTCTAGGTGCATAGCTCCTCTCAGCTGCGTCCTGACATCCTGTCCCTAGAGCTAATCAGCTGGTCCCAAAAGAAGTAAGCTCCGGATCATTGGAGATTTGTGAGCAGCTTTTGGAGGACTCCTGGAATTGGATGCTGAAAAGGGATAAAGGTTTCCTGTCCATTGTGACCTTTCAAGTCCCCCTAGCCCTGAAAGGCCCCCGCAAGATGTGGTTGGCAGAGACACATGGGCACGGTTGGAGATGAGAGTTTTACATCAGGGCGGCAGATAGATCTGGATTCAGGTCCAGGCTGTGCCTCTTCCTGACTGTGTGTCATTCAGGCATACAGCATAAAATCGGAGGCCTCAGTTTATCCATCTTTGGAATGGCGATGATCATGCTCGTATGATGATTAAATCAAGTATTCTATCAAAAGCATCTGGTACATACTGAGTGCCGACTAAACTTTCTCTCCCTTGAAGCTGGTGAATATCATGAGCCTGTGGTTCAAAATTGCTTGCAGCTTCTACTGGGAGACAGTCTTTGGGAGCACAGTGGCCCTGGGTCAGAATCCTGCCTCCTCTTGCCTGACCGTGCATGAGTCATCCAATTTCTCCAGGCCTCAGTTTCCCCATCTGGAAAATGGGAATCTTTTGGGAACCTACCCAGGAACTTCTGCTTACACCCAATGCCTAGAGCATAGTGAGCGCTCTATGAAAAGATCAGCAGTTGCTTTGAGCATCCTAAATCACCTCCTATGTGCTCGCCTGGCCTGCCCTTTCAAAAATAGCACATTTAACCCCCATCAAAGCCCTGCAAGGTGAAAGTTTCCACTTCATAGGAGTGGAACCGGAGGCAGCCGCATATGTGCAAGTTGGCCAAATTCACACAGGATGTGAGCGGCCGAACTGGGATGTAAATGCAGGTTGTGTGTCTCCAAATTGCACCAGCCACAGCCAGGACCGCCTCTGCTACCCAATGGGACATGATTCCTCGGCGAATGCTTTGAAAACCACACAGGTGTCAAGGAGACAGAATGCCACATTGTCTCTTGTGCCATCCCCAAACCACCTCGACGTCTCTCAAATCTGTTGGCCCCTGAAGTGGACCAAGGTCAAGCCCATGTCTGGGAGGCTGAGAGCGATAATGTGGTTGAGTTGTATTTTGGAGGTCTTCTTCAGCTGCCTGGCCCTCTCCTATGTCCACAAGTCTGGTCTGTCTCCTGGGATGGGTGGCCCTGTCAGGGGTAGACAGCAGCCTTGTTCCTGCCACTAGACAAGGCAGCCTTCTGTAAGACACTCAGGGGTCTTCTGGGGAAGGAGGCTGTCATCCTGAATGTCTTTCGAATTTGGTGTCCAGGCCTCAGGCAGTCAAGCCAGTTATTCACGTCTAGGGAGGCATCCTAGCACTCAGCTGAGAGCATGCAGAGTTGGGGAGGAGTCCTCACTAGGGGCTACATTGCCACCTTCACCACAGGTCCGTGAACAGGGCAAGAGGCCTGGAGCCAGAAAGCCATTGGCTCCTCCCTATTGCCAATTGACAGAGGGTGTGACCTTGAGTTAGACGTGGCCCATTCTGAGGTTCAGGATCCACAATGAAACAGACAAACTTCTCTGCTCTGCAGAGTTTGGACTTGACACAATGCAGGTGTACAATTAGAGTGCCAACAGGGAAGAGATGGTTCCAACCAACCAAGTACATTAAGGTGGATTTACAAAGGGCCTACTGACTAAGGCAAGGAACACAGGCTGGGAGACCATAAGGAAGGGTGCAGCTCCTCACCTTCCGCATGACTATTAACTAGGGCCAGAGGGGGCTAGGGATTCTTACCTACCCTAGGCTCACAGAGGTGGGTGGAGAAGTTAGACGAAGGGGCTGGCCAAGTACGGAGGGTCCCCGGATGGGCGCCTGGGACTGCTGTCTCTTCCTGAAGCATATCGGGACAGCAACTGGTGCGATAACCTACCCCTTCCCTTCCGCACTCTCCATTCTCCTTTTCCTTCCTCAGAAATCCTCTATTGCCATCTGAGCATGCTTGATACCACCTGCATGGCTTGATAAACACCCCCCGTTTCTGATTCAGTATGTATGGGCTGAGGCCTGACCATTTAGTGTTGAACCTACTCCCAGCTGCTGCTGCTGCTGACTGACCACACATGGGGCTGCTCTGGTCCAACACTCACAGTTCTCTGACAGCTCTCTTAGCTTTTTCTGCCTTGTGGCTCATTGGCCTAGCAGCCCCTCCCGGGCAGGACGTTCTGACTCCATTGCTTTAGCTCTGCATACTTTGCACTCTGTATCTGGGGGCCACTGCATCCTGCCAGGCTGAATTCAACCCACTTGCATCATATACTACCTATCTCGGTTGCCTGCTGTCCAGATACATCCTGGCCATGGCTTGGCAGTCCTTGACTGGAGGCTGACGCTGAGTTGGAGGTCAGCATGCAGGCAGTTTGTGATGGTGTGTGCTTGGGCCAAAACCAGAGGACATGTATGTGGGAAAGCAATCAGGAGTGAGGAGAGGCAGAAGTTGGGCTATGATGTGATCTCCCTTGTCAGCATGCACCCTGGGGAGTTCCAAGAGGATGTCAACTTCAGAGCTGTTCTGGGTTTTGGCAAGTATGTTGGATCTTTACATCCCGTGAGTATCAGGCACTGGATGGCATGCCACCATGCGGGAGGTTCTCTGAACCGCTAAGGTGGCCCCTGTGCCTAAAGGACAGCAATTCTCTCATCACTGGTGGCCTGCAGTCCTGATGGGATCTGATTGGCACGTGACAGCATCCACCATATCATCAGAACCCGTCCAAAGAACCATTGAGCGGTCATAGGCCTTCTCATGGCCCCCACTGCCCTGTCCAAACCAACTCTGTGTCCCTTAGCCCCGTACCCAAAATTCGCCTTTTACACTTCTAATGTGCAGCTGCACATTAGAAAAGAAAATATGATGACAGGAAAGGGAACTCTGACCCAAACCATTCTAACACATTGGGGTCTTGGAAAGATGGTTTCAGGGTAACTAGAAACCTACAGGAGCTCATCAGGTATATAGCAGGTGTACTTGGTGTCCAAAGATAACCCTGTAAAACCACGCCATGCGTTTGGAGGACATTTGCCATTTCGTTTTGATCCATGTGAGGTATGGTAATTGGCTTGTATCCACATGCCACCATCTGAAGTATATCTTGCCCCTTTGTTCAGCTCATACCTGTTTTGCCTATGGAATCCTCACAGGGCAGTCTTGAGAGGTGAAGGTGGGTTTCATCCCCATTTCACCTGTGAGGAAACTGATGCCTGAAGTCCTCCAGTTCATGGCAGACCTGGAGTTCGACATGGGCCTCATGTCTCTCTAACTCATGTGGTTTAGGCAGTGCACTTTTTGCTCGCTCTGTGCGCTGCCCATGGTGAGCTGGGTCTCATTGGAGGGCTCAGCCTAGGGTTTCCATAATCCTTCAGACTGCCCTGAACACTGGGCTATGTTTATTCTCTTTGGGGGCTTAGAGGGTGTGAACACAGCACAGTGTTGGGGGGCTGAGAGGATTATCGAGTTGATGTGGCACCTGTTAGTATTCGAGGTTGGCAGCATTAGGGTACCTGGTTGCAGGTAGTTTGCAGGAATGAGGAGTGGAGTACACAGAGCAGGCCTGGGAACGCCCAGGAGCCCTCTTGCAGGCTTTGCAGGTTAGCCTGGATTGCCCTGCTGAACTCCCTCCTGATGGTATGGTCTTTACCTATTTGCAGATGGAGCTGAAGTGATGGCAGGAGGGTGGGGATGGTTTCCGAAGGGTAGGTCTGGAGGTGGGGTGGGCAGGTGCTCACAGGTCTGATGTGGAGGCATGGGGTCTGGTCGAAGCAGACCCAGAGGTCAGGGAGGCTCTGACTTGCGGTTGGGTGGGAAGCTTTGGTTGCTCAATAGAGCTCAAGGGCCCCTTAGTCATTGCCTCCTCACCTAACTGATGCTCGTGAACATCAGCTGTGGGCCAGGCAGTGAACCGTCACGACACTCTTGGCTCAGAAATCACTACTGTTTGTTAACTTGCTACTAGGTGCCAGGTACTGTCGTCACAATCTCAATCAAGCCTCATGTTTCCTCTGTGAGCTAGGGGGCTGTTAGCATCCACCCCATTTTGGAATTGGGGAAACTGGTCCAGCATCATTTGGATAGTGAGCTACCAAGGATTTGACCCCGGAAATGGGATTCCATGTTCTAGGTGCATAGCTCCTCTCAGCTGCGTCCTGACATCCTGTCCCTAGAGCTAATCAGCTGGTCCCAAAAGAAGTAAGCTCCGGATCATTGGAGATTTGTGAGCAGCTTTTGGAGGACTCCTGGAATTGGATGCTGAAAAGGGATAAAGGTTTCCTGTCCATTGTGACCTTTCAAGTCCCCCTAGCCCTGAAAGGCCCCCACAAGATGTGGTTGGCAGAGACACATGGGCACGGTTGGAGATGAGAGTTTTACATCAGGGCGGCAGATAGATCTGGATTCAGGTCCAGGCTGTGCCTCTTCCTGACTGTGTGTCATTCAGGCATACAGCATAAAATCGGAGGCCTCAGTTTATCCATCTTTGGAATGGCGATGATCATGCTCGTATGATGATTAAATCAAGTATTCTATCAAAAGCATCTGGTACATACTGAGTGCCGACTAAACTTTCTCTCCCTTGAAGCTGGTGAATATCATGAGCCTGTGGTTCAAAATTGCTTGCAGCTTCTACTGGGAGACAGTCTTTGGGAGCACAGTGGCCCTGGGTCAGAATCCTGCCTCCTCTTGCCTGACCGTGCATGAGTCATCCAATTTCTCCAGGCCTCAGTTTCCCCATCTGGAAAATGGGAATCTTTTGGGAACCAACCCAGGAACTTCTGCTTACACCCAATGCCTAGAGCATAGTGAGCGCTCTATGAAAAGATCAGCAGTTGCTTTGAGCATCCTAAATCACCTCCTATGTGCTCTCCTGGCCTGCCCTTTCAAAAATAGCACATTTAACCCCCATCAAAGCCCTGCAAGGTGAAAGTTTCCACTTCATAGGACTGGAACCGGAGGCAGCCGCATATGTGCAAGTTGGCCAAATTCACGCAGGATGTGAGCGGCCGAACTGGGATGTAAATGCAGGTTGTGTGTCTCCAAATTGCACCAGCCACAGCCAGGACCGCCTCTGCTACCCAATGGGACATGATTCCTCGGCGAATGCTTTGAAAACCACACAGGTGTCAAGGAGACAGAATGCCACATTGTCTCTTGTGCCATGCCCAAACCACCTCGACATCTCTCAAATCTGTTGGCCCCTGAAGTGGACCAAGGTCAAGCCCATGTCTGGGAGGCTGAGAGCGATAATGTGGTTGAGTTGTATTTTGGAGGTCTTCTTCAGCTGCCTGGCCCTCTCCTATGTCCACAAGTCTGGTCTGTCTCCTGGGATGGGTGGCCCTGTCAGGGGTAGACAGCAGCCTTGTTCCTGCCACTAGACAAGGCAGCCTTCTGTAAGACACTCAGGGGTCTTCTGGGGAAGGAGGCTGTCATCCTGAATGTCTTTCGAATTTGGTGTCCAGGCCTCAGGCAGTCAAGCCAGTTATTCACGTCTAGGGAGGCATCCTAGCACTCAGCTGAGAGCATGCAGAGTTGGGGAGGAGTCCTCACTAGGGGCTACATTGCCACCTTCACCACAGGTCCGTGAACAGGGCAAGAGGCCTGGAGCCAGAAAGCCATTGGCTCCTCCCTATTGCCAATTGACAGAGGGTGTGACCTTGAGTTAGACGTGGCCCATTCTGAGGTTCAGGATCCACAATGAAACAGACAAACTTCTCTGCTCTGCAGAGTTTGGACTTGACACAATGCAGGTGTACAATTAGAGTGCCAACAGGGAAGAGATGGTTCCAACCAACCAAGTACATTAAGGTGGATTTAAAAAGGGCCTACTGACTAAGGCAAGGAACACAGGCTGGGAGACCATAAGGAAGGGTGCAGCTCCTCACCTTCCGCATGACTATTAACTAGGGCCAGAGGGTGGTCTAGGGATTCTTACCTACCCTAGGCTCACAGAGGTGGGTGGAGAAGTTAGACGAAGGGGCTGGCCAAGTACGGAGGGTCCCCGGATGGGCGCCTGGGACTGCTGTCTCTTCCTGAAGCATATCGGGACAGCAACTGGTGCGATAACCTACCCCTTCCCTTCCGCACTCTCCATTCTCCTTTTCCTTCCTCAGAAATCCTCTATTGCCATCTGAGCATGCTTGATACCACCTGCATGGCTTGATAAACACCCCCCGTTTCTGATTCAGTATGTATGGGCTGAGGCCTGACCATTTAGTGTTGAACCTACTCCCAGCTGCTGCTGCTGCTGACTGACCACACATGGGGCTGCTCTGGTCCAACACTCACAGTTCTCTGACAGCTCTCTTAGCTTTTTCTGCCTTGTGGCTCATTGGCCTAGCAGCCCCTCCCGGGCAGGACGTTCTGACTCCATTGCTTTAGCTCTGCATACTTTGCACTCTGTATCTGGGGGCCACTGCATCCTGCCAGGCTGAATTCAACCCACTTGCATCATATACTACCTATCTCGGTTGCCTGCTGTCCAGATACATCCTGGCCATGGCTTGGCAGTCCTTGACTGGAGGCTGACGCTGAGTTGGAGGTCAGCATGCAGGCAGTTTGTGATGGTGTGTGCTTGGGCCAAAACCAGAGGACATGTATGTGGGAAAGCAATCAGGAGTGAGGAGAGGCAGAAGTTGGGCTATGATGTGATCTCCCTTGTCAGCATGCACCCTGGGGAGTTCCAAGAGGATGTCAACTTCAGAGCTGTTCTGGGTTTTGGCAAGTATGTTGGATCTTTACATCCCGTGAGTATCAGGCACTGGATGGCATGCCACCATGCGGGAGGTTCTCTGAACCGCTAAGGTGGCCCCTGTGCCTAAAGGACAGCAATTCTCTCATCACTGGTGGCCTGCAGTCCTGATGGGATCTGATTGGCACGTGACAGCATCCACCATATCATCAGAACCCGTCCAAAGAACCATTGAGCGGTCATAGGCCTTCTCATGGCCCCCACTGCCCTGTCCAAACCAACTCTGTGTCCCTTAGCCCCGTACCCAAAATTCGCCTTTTACACTTCTAATGTGCAGCTGCACATTAGAAAAGAAAATATGATGACAGGAAAGGGAACTCTGACCCAAACCATTCTAACACATTGGGGTCTTGGAAAGATGGTTTCAGGGTAACTAGAAACCTACAGGAGCTCATCAGGTATATAGCAGGTGTACTTGGTGTCCAAAGATAACCCTGTAAAACCACGCCATGCGTTTGGAGGACATTTGCCATTTCGTTTTGATCCATGTGAGGTATGGTAATTGGCTTGTATCCACATGCCACCATCTGAAGTATATCTTGCCCCTTTGTTCAGCTCATACCTGTTTTGCCTATGGAATCCTCACAGGGCAGTCTTGAGAGGTGAAGGTGGGTTTCATCCCCATTTCACCTGTGAGGAAACTGATGCCTGAAGTCCTCCAGTTCATGGCAGACCTGGAGTTCGACATGGGCCTCATGTCTCTCTAACTCATGTGGTTTAGGCAGTGCACTTTTTGCTCGCTCTGTGTGCTGCCCATGGTGTGCTGGGTCTCATTTGAGGGCTCAGCCTAGGGTTTCCATAATCCTTCAGACTGCCCTGAACACTGGGCTATGTTTATTCTCTTTGGGGGCTTAGAGGGTGTGAACACAGCACAGTGTTGGGGGGCTGAGAGGATTATCGAGTTGATGTGGCACCTGTTAGTATTCGAGGTTGGCAGCATTAGGGTACCTGGTTGCAGGTAGTTTGCAGGAATGAGGAGTGGAGTACACAGAGCAGGCCTGGGAACGCCGAGGAGCCCACTTGCAGGCTTTGCAGGTTAGCCTGGATTGCCCTGCTGAACTCCCTCCTGATGGTATGGTCTTTACCTATTTGCAGATGGAGCTGAAGTGATGGCAGGAGGGTGGGGACGGTTTCCGAAGAGTTGCAGGGTAGGTCTGGAGGTGGAGTGGGCAGTTGCTCATAGGTCTGATGCGGAGGAGTGGAGTCTGGTCTAACCAGACCCAGAGGTCAGGGAGGCTCTGACCTGCAGTTGGGTAGCAAGCTTTGGTTGCTCAATTGAGCTCAAGGGCCCCTTATTGATTGCCTCCTCACCTAACTGATGCTCGTGAACATCAGCTGTGGGCCAGGCAGTGAACCGTCACGACACTCTTGGCTCAGAAATCACTACTGTTTGTTAACTTGCTACTAGGTGCCAGGTACTGTCGTCACAATCTCAATCAAGCCTCATGATTCCTCTGTGAGCTAGGGGGCTGTTAGCATCCACCCCATTTTGGAATTGGGGAAACTGGTCCAGCATCATTTGCATAGTGAGCTACCAAGGATTTGACCCCGGAAATGGGATTCCATGTTCTAGGTGCATAGCTCCTCTCAGCTGCGTCCTGACATCCTGTCCCTAGCGCTAATCAGCTGGTCCCAAAAGAAGTAAGCTCCGGATCATTGGAGATTTGTGAGCAGCTTTTGGAGGACTCCTGGAATTGGATGCTGAAAAGGGATAAAGGTTTCCTGTCCATTGTGACCTTTCAAGTCCCCCTTGCCCTGAAAGGCCCCCGCAAGATGTGGTTGGCAGAGACACATGGGCACGGTTGGAGATGAGAGTTTTACATCAGGGCGGCAGATAGATCTGGATTCAGGTCCAGGCTGTGCCTCTTCCTGACTGTGTGTCATTCAGGCATACAGCATAAAATCGGAGGCCTCAGTTTATCCATCTTTGGAATGGCGATGATCATGCTCGTATGATGATTAAATCAAGTATTCTATCAAAAGCATCTGGTACATACTGAGTGCCGACTAAACTTTCTCTCCCTTGAAGCTGGTGAATATCATGAGCCTGTGGTTCAAAATTGCTTGCAGCTTCTACTGGGAGACAGTCTTTGGGAGCACAGTGGCCCTGGGTCAGAATCCTGCCTCCTCTTGCCTGACCGTGCATGAGTCATCCAATTTCTCCAGGCCTCAGTTTCCCCATCTGGAAAATGGGAATCTTTTGGGAACCTACCCAGGAACTTCTGCTTACACCCAATGCCTAGAGCATAGTGAGCGCTCTATGAAAAGATCAGCAGTTGCTTTGAGCATCCTAAATCACCTCCTATGTGCTCGCCTGGCCTGCCCTTTCAAAAATAGCACATTTAACCCCCATCAAAGCCCTGCAAGGTGAAAGTTTCCACTTCATAGGAGTGGAACCGGAGGCAGCCGCATATGTGCAAGTTGGCCAAATTCACACAGGATGTGAGCGGCCGAACTGGGATGTAAATGCAGGTTGTGTGTCTCCAAATTGCACCAGCCACAGCCAGGACCGCCTCTGCTACCCAATGGGACATGATTCCTCGGCGAATGCTTTGAAAACCACACAGGTGTCGAGGAGACAGAATGCCACATTGTCTCTTGTGCCATCCCCAAACCACCTCGACGTCTCTCAAATCTGTTGGCCTCTGAAGTGGACCAAGGCCAAGCCCATGTCTGGGAGGCTGCGAGCGATAATGTGGTTGAGTTGTATTTTGGAGGTCTTCTTCAGCTGCCTGGCCCTCTCCTATGTCCACAAGTCTGGTCTGTCTCCTGGGATGGGTGGCCCTGTCAGGGGTAGACAGCAGCCTCGTTCCTGCCACTAGATAAGGCAGCCTACTGCTAGGCACTCAGGGGTCTTCTGGGGTAGGAGGATGTCATCCTCAATGTATTTCGAATTTGTTGTCCAGGCCTCAGACAGTCAAGGCAGTTACTCCCGTCTAGGGAGGCATCCTAGTACTCAGCTGAGAGCATGCAGAGTTGGGGAAGAGTCCTCACGCAGTGCTACATTCTGAACTTCACCACAGTTCCGTGAACAGGACAAGAGGCCTGGAGCCAGAAAGCCATTGGCTCCTCCCTATTGCCAATTGACAGAGTGTGTGACCCTGAGTTATGCGTGGCCCTTTCTGAGGTTCAGCATCCACAATGAAACAGACAAACTTCTCTGCTCTGCAGAGTTTGGACTTGACACGATGCAGGTGTACAATTAGAGTGCCAACAGGGAACAGATGGTTCCAACCAACCAAGTACATTAAGGTGGATTTAAAAAGGGCCTACTGACTAAGGCAAGGAACACAGGCTGGGAGACCATAAGGAAGGGTGCAGCTCCTCACCTTCCCCATGACTATTAACTGGGACCAGAGTGGGGCTAGGGATTCTTACCTACCCTAGGCTGACAGAGGTGGGTGGAGAAGTTAGACGAAGGGGCTGGCCAAGTACGGAGTGTCCCCGGATGGGCGCCTGTGACTGCTGTCTCTTCCTGAAGCATATCGGGACAGCAACTGGTTTGGTAACCTACCCCCTCCCTTCCGCACACTCCATTCTCCTTTTCCTTCCTCAGAAATCCTCTATTGCCATCTGAGCATGCTTGATACCACCTGCATGGCTTGATAAACACCCCCCATTTCTGATTCAGTATGTATGGGCTGAGGCCTGAGTAGTAAGAGATGAAACTATTCCCAGCTGCTGTTGCTGCTCACTGACCACACATGGGACTGTTCTGGTCTAACTCTCACAGTTCTCTGTCACCTCTCGTAGTTTTTTCTGCCTTGTGGCTCATTGGCCTAGCAGCCCCTCCCAGGCGGGACTTTCTGACTCCATTCCTTTATCTCTCCATACTTTGCACTCTGTATTTGGGAGGCTACTGCCTGCTGCCAGGCTGAATTCATCCCACTTGCATTATTTAACACCTTTCTCGGTTGCCTGCTGTCCAGATACATCCTGGCCATGGCTTGGCAGTCCTTGACTGGAAGCTGATGCTGAGTTGGAGGTCAGCATGCAGGCAGTTTGAGATGGTGCGGACTTGGGCCATAGCCAGAGGATATGTATGTGGGAAAGGAATCAGGAGTGAGGAGAGGCTGAAGTTGGCCCACGATGTGATCCTTGTCGGCCAGAACCCTGGGGAATTCCAACAGGATATTAACTTCACAGCTGTTCTGGGTTTCGGCAAGTATGTTGGAACTTTACATCACATGAGTATCAGGGACTGGATGGCATGACACCACGCGGGAGTTTGTCTGTACTGCTGAGGTGACCCTTGTGCCTCAGGGACAGCAATTCTCTCAGCACTGGTGGCCTACAGTCCTGATGGGATCTGATTGGCATGTGACAGCATCCACCATATCATCAGAACCCGTCCAAAGGACCATCGAGGGGTCATAGGCCTTCTCATGGCCCCCACTGCCCTGTTCAAACCAACTCTGTGTCCCTTAGCCCCGTACCCAAAATTTGCCTTTTACACTTCTAATGGGCAGCTGCACATTAGAAAAGAAAATATGATGACAGGAAAGGGAACTCTGACCCAAACCATTCTAACACATTAGGGTTTTGGAAAGATAGTTTCAGGGTAACTAGAAACCTACAGGATCTCATCAGGTATATAGCAGGTGTACTTGGTTTCCAATGATAACCCTGTAAAATCACTCCATGCATTTGCAGGACATTTCCCATATCATTTCGATCCATGTGTGGTATGGTAATTGGCTTGTATGCACATGCCACCATCTGAAGTAAACCTTGCCCCTTTGTTCAGCTCATACCTGTTTCACCTATGGAATCCTCACAGGGCAGTCTTGAGAGGTGAATGTGGATGTCATCCCCATTTCACCAATGAGGAAACTGAGGCCTGAAATCCTCCAGTGCATGGCAGACCTGGAGTTCGACATGGGCCTCATGTCTCTCAAACTCACGTTGTTTAGGCAGTTCACTTCTTCCTCGCTCTGTGTTCTGCCCCTGGCATACTGGGTCTTGTTTGAGGGCCTCAGCCTAGGGTTTCCATAATCCTGCAGACCGCCCTGAACACTGGGCTATGTTTATTCCCTTTGGGGGCTTAGAGGGTGTGAACACAGCACAGTGTTGGGTGGCTGAGAGGATTATCGAGTTGATTTGGCACCTGGTAGTGTTCGAGGTTGGCAGCATTAGGGTACCTGGTTGCGGGTAGTTTGCAGGAATGAGGAGTGGAGTAGACAGGGCAGGCCTGGGAGGCCAGGAGCCCTCTTGCAGGCTTTGCAGTTTAGCCTGGATTTCCCTGCTGAACTCCTTCCTGATTGTATGGTCTTTACCCATTTGCAGATGGAGCTGCAGTGATGGCAGGAGGGTGGGGATGGTTTCCGAAGGGTTGCAGGGTAGGTCTGTAGGTGGGGTGGGCAGGTGTTCACAGGTCTGATGTGGAGGCGTTGGGTCAGGTCGGACCAGACCCAGAGGTCAGGGAGGTCCTTACTTGCGCTTGGTTAGGAAGCTTTGGTTGCTCAATAGAGCTCAAGGTCCACTTAGTGATTGCCTCCTCACCTTACTGATGCTCATGAACATCAACTGTGGGCCAGGCAGTGAACCGACACATCACTCTTGGCTCAGGAATCACTACTGTTTGTTAACTTGCTACTAGGTGCCAGGTACTGTCGTCACAATCTCAATCAAGCCTCATGTTTCCTCTGTGAGCTAGGGGGCTCTTAGCATCCACCCCATTTTGGAATTGGGGAAGCTGGTCCAGCATCATTTGGATATTGAGCAACCAAGGATTTGACCCCGGATCTGGGATTCCACGTTCTAGGTGCATAGCCCCTCTCAGCTGCGTCCTGACATCCTGTCCCTAGAGCTAATCAGCTGGTCCCAAAAGAAGTAAGCTCCGGATCATTGGAGATTTGTGAGCAGCTTTTGGAGGACTCCTGGGAATGGATGCTGAAAAGGGATAAAGGTTTCCTGTCCATTGTGACCTTTCAAGTCCCCCTAGCCCTGAAAGGCCCCCGCAGGATATGGTTGGCAGAGACACATGGGCAAGGTTGGAGATGAGAGTTTTACATCAGGGCGGCAGATAGATCTGGATTCAGGTCCAGGCTGTGCCTCTTCCTGACTGTGTGTCATTCAGGCATACAGCATAAAATCAGTGGCCTCAGTTTATCCATCTTTGGAATGGTGATGATCATGCTCTTATGATGATTAAATCAAGTATTTTTTTTTCTTTGCAGATAAACTTTATTTTTTTAAATTTATTTTTAATTAGTTTCAGGTGTACAACACAGTGCAATAGTTATACATTTTACTCCTCAAAGTGAGAACCCCCACCCCAATTCACCCCCCCCACTCCCCCCCATATCATATGTATCTATTTCTCTTCCTCTGACTCTCTTCCACAGTATAATCCATATCCCGTGAATATCTATATATATTCAATTACAGTAGGTGTACCACCTCCGCTTTAGTAATACAGTGCAGTGATCAAACCTCTACTCCATCCATGAAATGGTCTCCCTAACAAGACCTATGATCATCTGACATTCCACAGAATATTTACAACATTATTAATTATATTTCCCAAGCTGTTTTTCCTATCCCAGTGGCAATATTGTAGTTGCCTATTTTTGCTGTCTAATCCCTTCCCCTTCTCCCTCATCCCCATTCCTCTCCCAATTAGCAACCCTGATTTTTCCTCTATATCTATGAGACAGTTTCTGTTTATTTTGCTCATTCATACAGTTTTTCAGACTCCACATATGAGTGAGATCATATGGTATTTGTCCTTCTCTGACTGACTTATTTCACTCAACATTATAGTCTCTAGGTCCATCCATATCATTGCAAATGGCACGATTTCATTCTTCCTTATAGCGGAGTAATACTCCATTGTATAAATATACCACAGTTTCTTAATCCAGTCATCTACTGATGGGCATTTTGGTTGTTTCCAAGTCTTAGCTATTGTAAATTGTGCTGCTATGAACATAGGGGTGCATAACTTTTTTTGAATAAGTGTCTTGTTTTTTTCAGGATAAATACCTAGGAGTGGAATTGCTGGGTCAAACGGTAGCTCTATTTCCAATTCTTTGAGATACCTCCATACTGACTTCCATAGTGGCTGCACCAATCTGCAGTCCCACCAACAGTGCAGCAGGGTCCCCTTTTCCCCACAGCCCCGCCAGCACTTGTTGTTTGTTGATTTGTTGATGATAGCCATTCTGACTGGAGTGAGGTGGTATCTCATGGTGGTTTTTATTTGCATTTCCCTAATGACCAGTGAGGTTGAACTTTTTTTCATATGACTGTTGGCCATCTGTATGTCCTCTTTAGAGAAATGTCTCTTCATATCTTCTGCCCATTTTTTAATTGGGTTGTTTGTTTTTTTGGTGTTGAGTTTCATGAGTGTTTTATAAATTTTGGATATTAACCCCTTATCAGATATATCGTTGGCAAATATATTCTCCCATTCAGTAGGCTTCCTTTGTGTTTTATTAATGGTTTCCTTTGTTGTGAAAAAACTTTTAAGTCTGATATAATCCCATATGTTCATTTTTCTTTTACTTCCCTTGCCCGTAGGGATGTATCAGTAAAAATATTGCTCCGGGTAATGGCTGCAAATGTACTCCCTATATTTTCTTTCAGGAGTTTTATGGTTTCAGGTCTTACATTTAAGTCTTTAATCCATTTTGAATTTGTTCTTGTATAAGGCGTAAGGAGATGATCCAGTTTCATTTTTTTGCATGTGTCAGTCCAATTTTCCCAGCACCATTTATTGAATAGACTATCTTTACTCCAGTGTAAATTCTTGCTTCCTTTGTCATAGACTAACTGTCCGTAAATGCTTGGATTTATTTCTGGGCTCTCTGTTCTGTTCCACTGATCGATGTGCCTGTTTTTATGCCAATACCAAACTGTCTTGATTACTGTGGCCTTGTAGTAGGTTTTGATGTCTGGTAGCGTGATCCCCCCCGACTTTGTTCTTATTTCTCAGAATTGCCGAGGCTATTCTGGGTCTTTTATGATTCCATATAAACTTTAGGATTATATTTTCTATTTCTGTGAAAAATGCCCTTGGTAGTTTGATAGGAATTGCATTGAATCTATATATTGCTTTAGGCAGTATGGACATTTTAACTATATTAATTCTTCCTATCCATGAGCATGGTAGGTGTTTCCATTTATTTGTATCTTCTATGATTTCTTTCTTCAGTGTCTTATAATTTTCCAAGTACAGATCTTTCACTTAGGTTAAATTTATTCCTAGGTATTTTATAGTTCTTGACACAATTGTAAATGGGACAGTTTTCTTAATTTCTCTTTCCATTAGTTTAATATTGGTATATGCAAATGCCACTGATTTCTGAACATTGATTTTATATCCTGCTACTTTACTGAATTCATCTATCAGTTCCAATAGTTTTTTGGTGGAGTCTTTGGGGTTCTCTATATACAGTATCATGTCATCTGCATATAATGACAATTTTACTTCTTCCTTGCCAATTTGGATGCCTTTTATTTCTTTTTGTTGTCTGATTGCTGTGGCTAGAACTTCCAGCACTATGTTGAATTAAAGAGGAGAAAGTGGACAGCCTTGTCTTGTTCCTGATCTTAAGGGGAATGGTTTTAGCTTTTCCCCATTGAGTATGATGTTAGCTGTAGGTTTATCATATATGGCTTTTATTATGTTGAGATATGATCCCTGTATTCCCACTTTGCTAAGGGTTTTTAACATAAATGGCTGTTAGATTTTGTCAAATGCTTTTTCTGCATCTATTGAAATGACCATGTGATCTTTATCCTTCATTTTGTTGATGTGGTGTATCACATTAATTGATTTACGGATGTTGAACCAGCCTTGCGCACTAGGGATGAATCCCACTTGATCATGATGTATGATCTTCTTAATATATTGCTATATTCTGTTTGCTAATATTTTATTGAGAATTTTTGCATCTATATTCATCAGGGAGATTGGCCTGTAGTTTTCCTTTTTTGTGATGTCTTTATCTGGTTTTGGAATCAGGGTGATAGTGGCTTCATAAAAAGAGTTTGGGAGCCTTCCCTCCTTCTGGATTTTTTGGAATAATTTGAGAAGAATAGGTGATAGATCTTTTTTGAATGTTTGATAAAATTAACTTGTGAAGCCGTCTGGTCCAGGGCTTTTGTTTTTTGGGAGCTTGTCAATTACTGATTCAATTTCCTTGGTAGTAATCAGGATATTTAGATTTTCTGTTTCTTCTTGCATTAGCTTTGGAAGGTTGTATGCTTCTAGAAAATTATCCATTTCTTCCAGATTGTCAAATTTGTTGGCATATAGTTGCTCATAGTAATTTCTTAGAATTTTTTGTATTTCTGTGATGTCTGTAGTCATTTCCCCTCTTTCATTCCTGATTTTGCTAATTTGAGTCCTCTCTTTTTTTTTTTTTTGATGAGCCTGGCTAGAGGTTTGTCAGTTTTGTTTATCCTCTCAAGAAACCAGCTCTTGGTTTCATTGATCTTTTGAATTGTTTTTCTGTTCTCTATATTGTTTATTTCTGCTCTGGTCTTTATTATCTCCTTTCTTGTACTCCTTTTGGGCCTCTTTTGCTGTTCTTTTTCCAGTTCCCTTAGGTGTAAAGATAACCTGTTGATTTGAGATTTTTCTTCCTTCTTTAGATAGGCCTGCACTGCTATAAACTTCCCTCTTAGGACTGCTTTCGCAGCATTCCAGAGATTTTGGGTCGAGGGGTTTTCATTTTCGTTTGTCTCGAGGTATCTTTTGATTTCCTCCTTGATCTCATTTGTGACCCACTCACTATTTAGTAGCATGCTGTTTAGCCTCCATTTATTTGTCAGCTTCCCGGATCTCTTCATATAATTGATTTCTAGTTTCATAGCATTGTGGTCAGAGAATATAGTTGAAATGATTTCAATCTTCTTAAATTTATTGAGACTTGTTTTGTGGCCTAACATATGGTCTATCTTAGAAAATGTTCCATGTGCACTTGAAAAGAAAGTATATTCTGTAGGTTTGGGGTGAAACACTCTGAAAATGTCTGTTAAATCCAGCTGGTCTAATGTGTCATTTAAGGTCGCTGTTTCCGAAAACTTGATTTTTAGAACTTTTACGATTTGAGTTCTAGACAAAGGAATGTGGATTACTGCAAATATTTCCATAATCTTATGGCTTTTCTAATAACTACAGCCTTCTAGATTCTAAGTTTAATATTGGTTATAGGTAACACATGTGGAAACAACTGGTGATTAGTCCTCAGAATGATATGAGCGTATGTTATATAGATATAGATATAGATATAGATATAGATATCATAGATGGTCATTGTTGATATATAATTTATATATATATATATATATATATATATATATATATATATATATATATATCAACCCATTTAAAATTGATCCTTTGCATAACATATGATCCAATATCAGAAGATTGGAAACAAAGACAAGGATATATTTCTGCTTAAAATGAAATTGGAGGACAGGGAAGCTGCAAAACACGTGAATCATCTGTCACTCAAAGGTTGGCAGACTCCAGTTTCTTTGGGACCCTGAAGTACCATGTTCTAAGATCCTGAGATGTTCCTTGTTTCAAATACAATGTGTGTGAAATCAGGATGCATCCTCCAGTTTTTGATGTACCATGATTTCATTGGCAGCATTATTTTTCACTTTCTTGAGAGTAATGAAAGTAGCATTAAAAGCATCTTAAATTCAATTCACTAGAGTAACAAGGTGGGACAGGGGATCCATGTGACGTAGGAAGGGAGCTCACATTCTAGCTGTAGGGGACTCATTGGGTTTAACCCTATCCCTACCCTTAACCAACCTTAAACCCTATCATCAACCTTAACCCTAAACCTAACCCTATCCCAAACACTAACAGTAATACCTAACCCAAACTGTAAACCTAACCCTAACTCTAGCTCTAACCCAAACCCTAACCATATCCATAACCCTAGCCCTAACCCTAACCCTAAACCTAACCCTAAACTTAGGCCTAGACCTAACCCTAGCCCTAGCCCTAGACCTAACCCTAGTATTAATCCTATCCCTAGCTTAACCCTAATCCTATCCCTCAACCTAACCCTAGCCCTAGCTCTAACAATAGCCCTAACCCTAGCCCTAGCCCTAATCCTATCCCTATCCCTATCCCTAACCATAACCATAATCCTAACGCTAAACCTAATCATAAATCTAGCCATAGCCCTAACAGTAGCACTAGCAATAGCCCTAAACCTAGCCATAGAACACACCCTAAAACTAGGTCCTGTCCGAGCCCTAGGCCTAGCCCTACTCCTAACCCTAGACCTTGCCCTAACCCTAGTCATAGCCCTAACTCTAAACCTAACCCTAACCCTAAACCTAACACAAAACCTAGCCTATCCCTAACCCTAACCATAACCCTACCCCTAAACCTAGACTTTGCCCTAGCATTAGCCCTAGCCCTAGCCCTAACCGGAACCCTAGCCCTAGCCCTGAACCTACCCTAGCCCTAGCCTTAAGCCTAGTCCTAGTCCTAGCCCTAGCCCTAACCCTAACCCTAATCCTAACCCTAACCCTACCCTAAACCTAGACCTAACCATAACCCTAACCCTAACCCTAACACCAACCCTAGAAGTAGCGCTAAACCTAGCCCTAGCCCTAGCCCTAATCCTAAGTGTAACCCTTACCCTAACCCTAACCTTAACCCTAGCCTTGGCCTTAACCTTAGGCAGAACCCTAGACCTAACCCTAACCCTAGACCTAACCCTAATCCTAGCCCTAGCGCTAGCCCTAATCCTAGACATAGCCCTAAGCATAGCCCTAGCCCTAACCCTAACCCTAACCCTAACACTAACCCTTACCCTAAACCTAGCGCTAGCCCGAATCTAAGCCCTAGCCCTAGCCCTAAACATAATCCTAGCCCTAGCCCTAGCCCTAGACTTAACCCTAACTCTAGCCCTAGCCTTAAATGTAAACCTAACCCTAACACAAACCCTAGCCCTAAACCTAACACTAACCCTAACCCTAAACCTAACCCTAGCCCTAAGCCTAGCCCTAGACCTAGCCCTAGCCCTAACACTGGACATAGTCCTAGCCCTACCCCTAGCCCTAACACTTGCCCTAGCCCTACCACTAGCCCTCGCCCTACCCCTAGCCCTCGCCCTGAACCTAGCCCTAACCCTAGCCCTAACCCTAACCCTAGCGATAGCCTTAACCATAGGCCTAGCCCTAAACCTAGCCCTAGGCGTAAGCCTAGCCTTCGCCCTAGCCCTAGCCCTAACCTTAAACCTAGCCCTATTACTAGCCCTAGATCTCCCCGAGCCCTAACCCTAGCCCTAGGCCTAAACCAAGCCCTAGCCCTAGCCCTATATTTAACCCTAACTCTAGCCCTAGCCTTAAATGAAAACCTAACCCTAACCCTAACCCTAAACCTAACCCTGAACCTAGCACTAGTCCTAACCCTAGCCCTAGTACTAGCACTAACCCTAACTCTAGTCCTATACCTAAGCCTAACCAGAAACCAAACCCTAGACCTAGCCCTAACACTAGCCATAGCCTTAGCCCTAACCCTAACCATAGACCTAGCCCTAGCATGAGCCCTAGCCCTAACCCTAACCCTAGCACTAGGCCTAACCCTAACCCTAGACATAGCCCTAGCCCTGACCATAACCTTAACCCTAACCCTAACCCTAGCCCTAGCCCTAACATGAATCTTAAGCCTAACCCTAACGCTAACCCTAACCCTAGTCCAAGCCCTAACCCTAACCCTAAACCTAACCCTAGCCATTATCCTAACACTGACACTAGCCCTAGTCCTAAACCTAGCCATAGCCCTAACCCTAACCCTAACCCTAACCCTAGCCCTAACGCTAACCCTAACCCTAACCCTAACCCTAACCCTAACCCTAACCCTAACCGAAACCCTAGCCTTGGCCCTAAACCTAGTCATAACACTAGCACTAACCCTAACAATAACCCGAAACCTACCCAAGCCCTAAGCCCTAGCACTAGCTCTAACCCTAGCCCTAGCCCTAGCCCTAGACCGAACACTAACTCTAAGCCTAAACCTAACCCTAACCCTAACCCTAACCCTAACCCTAACCCTAACCCTAACCCAAGCCCTAGCCCTAGCCCTAGGCCTAGCCCTGACCCGAAACCTAGACCTTGTCCTAGCCCTAACCCTAACCCTAACCCTAAACCTAAACCTAGCCCTAGCCCTAACACTAGACCTAGCCCTAGCCCTGACCCTAGCCCTAACACTAGCCCTAACCCTAACTCTAACCCTAACCCTAACCCTCACCCTAACACTAGCCCCCACCCTAACCCTAGACCTAGCCCTAGCCCTAACTGTAACCCTAGCCATAGCCTTAAACCTAGTCCCACCCCTAACCTTAGCTGTAGCTCTAACCCTAGCCCTAAAGCTAGCCCAAGCCCTAAGCCTAGACCTCTCCCTAGCCCTAGCCATAACACTAACCAGAGCCCTATTCCTAGCCCTGGCCTTACCCCGAGCCCTAACCCTAGCCCTAGCCCTAGCCCTAGCCCTACCCTAGCCCCAGAACTGGTGCTAACCCTAACACTAGGACTAGCTCTAAACCTAACCCTAAACCAAACCCTAACACTAAACCTGGTCCTAGCCATAACGCTAGCCACAGCCCTAGCCCTAACCATAACCCTAGACCTAGCCCTAGCACGAGCCCTAGCCTTAACCCAAACCCTAGCCCTAGGCCTAACCCTAACCCTAGCCATAGCCCTAGCCCTGACCCTAACCCTAACCCTAACCTTAGCCCTAGCCCTAGCCTTAGCTCTGACACTAGCCCAAGCCCTAGCCCTAAACCTATCCCTATCCCTCACCCTATCCCTAGCCCTAGCCCTAAACTTAGCCTTATCCCTAGGCCTAGTACTAATCCTAGCCCTAACTTAACCTTAACCCTATCCCTCAACCTAACCCTAGCCCTAGCCGTAACCCTAGACCTAGACCTAGTCCTAGCCCTAACCCTAACCCTAACCCTAGCCCTGGCCCTAACCCTAACCCTAACCCTAACCCTAGCCCTAGCCCTAGCCCTAACCCTAACCCTAAACCTAAACCTAACCCTAACCCTAACCCTAGACCTAGACCTAACCCTAACCCTAACCCTAGCCCTAGCCCTAACCCTAAACCTAGAACTAGCCCTAACCCTACCCATAAACCTAGACCTAACCCTAACCCTAGCCCTAACCCTAGCCCTAGCCCTAGCCCTAGCCCTAACCATAACCATGATCCTAACCCTAACCCTCATCATAAATCTAGACCTGGCCCTAACACTAGCACTAGCAATAGCCCTAACTCTAGCTCTAGTCATAGACCTCACCCTAAACCTAGGCCTTGTCCTAGATCTAGCCCTAGCCCTAGTCCTAACCCTAGACCTAGCCTTAACACTAAACCTATCCCTAAACCTAGCCTAGCTCTAACCCTAACCCTACCCCTAAACCTAGCCCTCGCCCTAGCACTAGCCCTAGAACTAGACTTAACCTAAACCCTAACCCTCGCCCTGAACCTAATCCTAGCCCTAGCCTTAAGCGTAGCCCTAGTCCTAGCCCTAGCCCTAACCCTAAACATAACCCTAACCCTAACCCTAGCCCTAACCCTAACCCTACCCTAACCCTAGCTCTCACCATAACCCCAACCCTAACCCTAACAAAAACACTAGCCATAGCCCTAACCCTAGCACTAACCCTAGCCCTAGCCCTAACCCTAAGCATAACCCTGACACTAACCCTAACCCTAACCCTAGCTTTGTCCTCAACCTTAGACAGAGCCCTAGTCCAAACCCTAGACCTAGACCTAACCCTAATTCAAGCCCTAGTGCTAGCCCTAGCCCTAATCCTAGCCATAGCCCTAACCCGAGCCCTAGCCTAGCCCTAGCCCTAACCCTAACCCTAAACCTAGCACTAGCCCTAAGCTTAGCCCTAGCCCTTACCCTAAACATAACCCTAGCCCTAGTCCTAGACTTAACCCTAACTCTAGCCCTAGCCCTAAATCTAAACCTAACCCTAACACTAACCCTAACCCTAGCCCTAAACCTAACACTAACATTAACCCTAAACCTAAACCTAGCCCTAAGCCTAGCCCTAGCCCTAGCCCTAACCCTAACTCTATCCATAGTCTTAGCCCTAGCCCTAACCCTAACGCTAACATTTGCCCTAGCCCTAACTCTAGCCCTAGCCCTGACCCTAGACTTAGCCCTATACCTAACCCTAACTCTAGCCATAGCCTTAACCACAGCCCTAGCCCTAAACTTAGCCCTAGCTCTAACCCTAACCCTAAACCTAGCCCTAGCCCTACCCTGAGCCTTAACCCAAGCCCAAGCCCTAACCCAAGCCCTAGCCCTAGCCCTAACCCTAACCCTAAACCTAACCCTGAACTTAACCCTAGCCCTAGAACTAGCGCTAACCCTATCCCTATCCCTAGCCCTAAGCCTAACCAGAAACCAAACACTAACCCTAACCCTAGCCCTAGCCCTAATGCTAGCCATAGCCCTGGCCCTAAAGCTAACCGTAGACCTAGGTCTAGCATGAGCCCTATACCTAACCCTAACCCTAGCACTACGCCTAACCCTAACCCTAGGCATAGCCCTAGCCCTGAACCTAACCCTAACCCTAGCATTAACCTAGCCCTAGCCTTAGCCCTAGCCCTAGCCCTAACCCTAAACCTAACCCTAGCCCTCACCCTAGTCCTAGACCTAATCCTAAACCTAACCCTAATCCTAATCCTAACTAAACGTAACCCTAACCCTCACCCTTACCCTAACCCTATCCCTGTTCAGCGACAGTGTCCACTTATACTGGCAGGTGGTCACGCAAATGAGTCAAGAATGAGCTAAATACAGATATAACGTGTCTTATCAAGTCTCGCCTAATGGGTGTAACAAAAGCTGAGCGGAAACCATATTGATTTTCGACTATAATCTTTCCTAGCTGGGATGACTGGTGCCTTGATTTGTCCATTTCCACAAATTCCGCATCTTTGGGCAAAGTGCATTTTGAAATGCATAACGTCTCAGATTTTAGGAAAAGAACATGGAATATATGCCAAATATTAGATAACACTACCCGTTAAGTCGAGAATAGCATCCTATATTTCAAAATATAAATAATTCTGTTTTGTTTTAAGTTTTGAAATGTCTCAAGTCAGTTCAAGTATGATTTTTCTGCTAATTAAGTAAGGAGGGTAAAACAACTTGATTTTTAGATCTTTTAGGATTTGAGTTCTAGACAAAGGATTGTGGAATAGTGCAAATATTTCCATAATCTTATGGCTTTTCTAATAACTACAGCCTTCTAGTTTCTAAGTTTAATATTGGTTATAGGTAGTACATGTGGCAACAACTGGTGATTATTCCTCAGAATGATATGTGCTCATACGAAAAAGATATAGATATAGATATGGATATCATAGATTGTCATTGTATATTTTGGTATATAATGATATATATATATATATATATATATATATATATATATATATATATATTAACCCATTTAAGATTGATGCTTTGTATAACATATGATCCAATATCAGAAGATTGGAACTAAAGACAAAGATATATTTCTGCTTAAAATGAAATAGGAGGACAGGGATGCTGCAAAACACATGACTCATCAGTCACTCGACGGTTGGCGGACTCCAACTTCTTTGGGTCCCTGTAGTACCATGTTCTAAGATCCTGAGATCCTCCTTGTTTCAAATACAATGTACATGAAATCAGGATCCATCCTCCAGTTTTTGATGTGCCATGATTTGATAGGCAGCATTATTTTCACTTTCTTAACAGTAATAAAAGTAGCATTACAAGCATCTTAAATTTAATTCACTACAGTAACAAGGTGAGACAGGGGATCCATGTGACCTAGGAAGGGAGCTCACGCTCTAGCTGTAGGGGACTCATTGGATTGAACCGTATCCCTAACCTTAATCAACCTTAAACCCTAACTTTAATCTTAACCCTAACCCTAACCCTAACACAAACTCTAACCCTGATCCCTAACCCTAAACCTAACCCTAAGCCTAAACCTAAACCTAGCCCTAACCGTAACCCTAACCCTAACCCTAAACCTAGTCCTAACCCTAACCCTAACTCTATCACTAGAACTAGCACTAACCCTAACTCAAGTACTAGCACTAGCTGTAGCCCGAACCCTAGCCCTAGCGCTAACCCTAGCCCTAGCCCAATCCTAGCCCTAACCCTAACACTAAACCTAACCCTAAACCTAACACTAACAATAACCCTAAACCTAACCCGAGCCCTAGCCCTAATACTAGCCATAGCCCTAGCTCTATACGTTACCCTAGACCTAGTCCTATAAATAGCCCTAGCCCTAGCCCTAGCCCAAAATCCTAGCACTAGCCATAACCCTAGACCTAGCCCGAGCCCTAGTCCTAACCCTAAACTTAACCCTAATTGTAAACCTAGCCCTAACCCTAACGCTCGCCCTAGCCCTAGTTCTGAAGTTAACCCTAGCCCTAGCTCTAGCCCTAGCCCTAAACCTAATCCTAGTCCTAGCCCCAACCCTATCCCTAACCCTAGCCGTAACCCTAACCCTAACCCTAGCCCTAGCCAGAAACCTAATTCTAGCCCTAGCCCTAAACCTAACCCTAGCCCTAAACCTAGCCCTAGCCCTAACCCAAGCCTAGCCCTAGCTCTAAACCTAGCCCTAAACCTAGCCCTAGCCCAAACCCTATTCCTAGCCCTATTCCTAGCCCTAGCCCTACCCCGTGCCTTAACCCTAGGCCCAGCCCTAAACGTAGCCATAGCCCTAGCCCTAACCCTAACACTAAACCTAACTCTGAACCTAGCCCTAGCCCTAACCCTAGCCCAAGAACTAGCCCTAACCCTAACGTTATTCCTAGCCCTAACCATAACACTAAACGTAACCCTAACCCTAACCCTAACCCTAGACCTAGCCCTAACGCTAACGATAGCCTTGGCCCTAATCCTAACACTAGACCTAGCCCTAGACCGAGCCCTCGTGCTAATCCTAACCCTAGCCCTAGGCATAACCCTAACCCTAGCTTTAGCACTAGCGCTGACCCTAAATCTAACCCTAACCCTAAACCTAGCCCGGGCCCTAAACCTAGCCCTCGCCATAGCCCTAAGCCTAGCCCTAGCACTAACCCTAACCCTAAAGCTAACACTAACCCTAACCCTAACACTAACCCTAACCAAACCCTAGCCCTAGCCCTAAACCTTGCCGTAGCCATAGCCCTAAACCTAGCCTTAGCCGTAGCCCTCGACCTAACCCTAGCCCTATTCTAGGCCTAGACCTAGCCCTAGTCCTGGCCCTAAACTTAGTCCTAGCCCTAACCCTAGCACTAACCCTAACACTAAACCTAACCCTAGCCCTAACGCTAACCCTAAACCTAATCCTAAACATAACCCTAGCACTAGCCCTAGCCCTAGCCCTAAACATAATGCTAGCCCTAGCCCTAGCTCTAGCACGAACCCTAGCCCTTGCCCTAACGTTAGCCCTAGCCCTAGTCCTAGCCCTAACTCTAACACTAAACCTAACCCTAACACTAACCCTAACCCTAACTCGGGCACTAGCCCTAACCCTAGCCCTAGCCCAAGCGATAGACCCAACCCTAAACTTAAACCTAACACTAAACTTAACCCTAACCCTAGCCCTAGACCTAACCCTAGCCCTAGCGCTAGCCATGACATTAACCCTAGCCATAGCCCTAACCCTAGTCCTAACCCTAATCCTAGCCCTGGCCCTATACCTAACCCTAACCCTAGCCCTAACCCTAAACCTAGCCCTAGCCCTAGCCTAAGCCCAAACCCTAACCCTAGCCCTAGACCGAACACTAGCCCTAGCCCGAACCATAGCCCTAGCCCTAATCCTAGCCCTAGCCCTAGGCTTACCCAAACCCTAACCTTAACCTTAACCCTAGCCCTAGCCCTAAATGTAGCTCTAGCCCTATCACTAGCGCTAGCCGTAATTCTAACCCTAGCCCTAGCCCTAGCCCTAGCCCTAACCATAATGCTAGCCCTAGCCTTAGACCTTGCCTTAGCCCTTACCCTAACCCTAGACCTAGTCGTAGCCCTAACCCCAGCATTAACCCTAATGCTAGCGCTAGTCCTAGCCCTAGCCCGAACCCTAGCCCTAGCTCTAACCCTAGCCCTTGTCCCAGTCGTAGCCCTAACCCTAACACTAAACCTAACAATAACCCCAACACTAACACTAACCCTAAACCTAACCCTAGCCCTAGCCCTAAACCTAGCCTTAGCCCTAGCCCTAATCCTAACCCTAGACCTAGTCCTTGTCCTAGACCTAGCCCAAGCCCTAACCCATAGCACTAGCCCTAACCATAGCCCTAGCCCTAGCCCTAGACATAACACTAACCCTAAGCCCAAGCGTAAGCCTAACCCTAACCCTATCCCAAGCCCTAGCCCTGAAACTAACACTAGACCTAGTCCGAGCCCTAACCCTAAACCTAACCCTAACCCTAAACCTAGCTCTAGTCCTGACCCTAGACCTAGCCCTACCACTGACCCTAACCCTAGACCTAGCACTAGCCCTACCCCTAGCCGTAACCCTAGCCCTAGCCCTAGCCCTAACCCTAAATCTAACCCTAATACTAACCCTAACCCCAAACCTAGCCCTAGCCCTAACACTAGACCTAGTCCTAGCACTAACCATAGCCCTAGCCATAGCCTTAACCATAGCCCTAGCCCTAACCTTAGCCCTAGCTCTAACCCTAGCCCAATCCCTAAGCCTAGACCTCACCCTAGCCCTAGACATAACACTAACCCTAGCCCTATTCCTAGCCCTAGCCTTAACCCAAGCCTTAACCCTAGCCCTAGCCCTAACCCTAGCCCTACCCTAGCCCTAACCCTAGCACTAAACCTAACACTGAACCTAGAGCTAGCCCTAACTCTAGCCCCAGAACTAGCGCTTAACCTAACCCTAGCCCTAGCCCTAACCCTAACCCTAAACCAAACCCTAACCCTAACCGTGGTCCTAGCCCTAATGCTAGCCATAGCCCAAACCCTAAACCTAACCCTAGACCTAGCCCTAGCATGAGCCCTCACCCTAACCCGAACCCTAGCACTAGGCCTAACCCTAAACCTAGACATTGCCTTAGCTCTGACCCTAACCCTAACCCTAGCCCTAGCCCTAGCCCTAAACCTAGCCCTAGCTCTAGCACTAACACTAGCTCTAGCCCTAGCCCTAGCGCTAACCCTAAACCTATCCCTAGCCCTCACCCTAGCCCTAGCCCTAAGCCTAGCCCTAGCCCTAGCCCTAACCCTAAATCTAACACTAGCCCTAACCCTGACCCTAACACTAACCCTAACCCTAACTAACCCTAATCCTAACTCTAACGCTAACCCTATCCCTGTTCAGCGACAGTGTCCAATTATACTGGCACGTGGTCATGCAAAGGACTCAAGAATGAGCTAAATACAGAAATAGTGTGTGTTATCAAGTCTCGCCTAATGGGTGTAACAAAATCTGAGCGGAAACCATATTGACTTTCGACTATAATCTTTCCTCGCTGGGATGGCTGGCGTCTTGATTTGTCCATTTCCATAAATTCCGCATCTTTGCGCCAAGTGCATTTTGAAATGCATAACTTCTCAGATTTTAGGAAGACAACATGGAACATGTGCCACATGTTAGATAACACTCCCCGTAAGGTCGAGAATAGCATCCTAAACTTAAAAGTACAAATAAGTCTCTTTTGTTTTAAGTTTTAAAATGTCTCAAATCAGTTCAGGTATGATTTTTCTGCTAAATTAAGGAAGGAGGGGGAAAAGCTTGATTTTTAGAACTTTTACGATTTGAGTTCTAGACAAAGGATTGTGGATTACTGCAAATATTTCCATAATCTTATGGCTTTTCTAATAACTACAGCCTTCTAGTTTTTAAGTTTAATATTGGTTAAAGGTAATACATGTGGAAAAAATTGGCGATTATTTCTCAGAATGATATGAGCTTATGCGATATATAGATATAGATATAGATATAGATATAGATATAGATATAGATATAGATATAGGTATAGGTATAGATATAGATATAGATATAGATACCATAGATTGTCATTGTGTATGTTGATATATAATGATATATATCACCCCATTTAAAATTGATGCTTTGCATAACATATGATCCAATATCAGAAGATTGGAACTAAAGACAAGGATATATTTCTGCTTAAAATAAAATTGGAGGACAGGAATGCTGAAAAACACGTGAATCATCAGTCACACCAAGATTGGCGGACTCCAGTTTCTTTGGTTCCCTGAGGTACCATGTTCTAAGATCCTGAGATGCTCCTTGTTTCAAATACAATGTGTATGAAATCAGGATGCATCCTCCAGTTTTTGATGTGCCATGATTTGATTGGCAACATTATTTTTCACTTTCTTGACAGGAATAAAACTAGCATTAAAAGCATCTTAAATTCATCTCACTACAGTAACAAGGTGGGACAAGGGACCCATGTGATCTAGGAAGGGAGCTCACACTTTAGCTGTAGGGGACTCATTGAGTTTAACCCTATACCTAACCTAAACCAACCTTAAACCCTATCTTTAAACTTAACCCTAACCCTAACCCTATCCCAAACCCTAACACTAATCCCTAAACCTAACCCTAAACCTAACCCTAACCCTAGCCCTAAACCTAACACTAACCATAACCCTAACCATAACCCTAGCCCTAAACCTAAAACTAACCCTAACCCTAACCATAACCCTAGTCCTAAACCTAACCCTAACGCTAAACCTAACCCTAACCCTAACCCTAGCCCTAGCCCTAACCCTAGCCCTAACCCTAGCCCTAGACCTAGCCCTACCATAAATTCTAACCTTAAAGCTAACACTAAACATAACCCTAAAAGTAACACTAATGATAAACCTAGCCCTAGCGCTAAACCTTGCCGTAGCCCTAGCCCTAAGCCTAGCCTTAGCCGTAGCCCTCACCCGAACCCTAGACCTAGTCATAGCTTTAGCCCTAGTCCTAGCCCTCACCCTATTACTAGCCCTAAACCTAGCACTAACCATAACCCTAACCCTAGACCTAACCCTAATACTAAACCTAAACCTAGCCCTAGACCTAAACCTAGCCATAGCCCTAACCCTGACATTAACCTTAGCCATAGCCGTAGCCCTAGCCCGAACATTAATCATAGCCCTGGCCCTAACCCTAGTGCTAAACCTAGCCCTAACCATAACCCTAGACTTAACCCTAAACCTATTTCATCCTGCCAGTTGGACTGGAATGGAATATTATGGGATGGAATGGAATGGAATGGAACCTTCTGCTTCACCCTGCCAGATGGAATGGAATGGAATGAAATGGCATGGAAACTTCTGCTTCATCCTGCCAGTTGGAATGTAATGGAATGGAACAGAATGGAATGGAATGGAACTCTCTGGTTCACCTTGCCAGTTGGAATGGAATAGAATGGAATGGAATGGAATGGAATGGAATGGAATGGAATGGAATGGAATGGAACCTGCTTCATCCTGCCAGTTAGAATGGAATGGAATGGAATGGAATGGAATGGAACCTCCTGCTTCATCCTGCCAGTTGGAATGGAATAGAATGCAATGGAATGGAATGGAATGTAAAGGTACGGAACGGAACCTTCTGCTTCTCCCTGCCAGTTGGAATGGAATGGAATGGAATGGAATGGGACATTCTGCTTCGGCCTGCCGGTTGGAGTGGAATGGAATGGAATGAAACCGTCTGCTTCATCCTGCTAGTTGGAATGGAATGGAATGGAACGTTCTGCTTCATCCTGCCAGATCGAATGGAATGGAATGCAGTTGTATGATATGTAAACCTCTGCTTCATCCTGCCAGTTGGAATGGAAAGGAATGGAATGGAATGCAATGGAATGGAATGGATGGAATGGAAGCTTCTGCTTCATCCTGCCAGTTGGCATGGAACAGAATTGAATGAAACCTTCTGCTTCATCCTGCCACTTCGAATGGAATGGAATGGAAAGGAATGGAATGGAATGGAATGGAACCTTCTGCTTTATTCTAACAGTTGGAATGGAATGGAACGGAAAGGAATGGAATGAACCTTCTGCTTCACATTGATATTTGGAATGGAATGGAATGGAATGGAACACTCTGCTTCATCCTGTCAGTTGGAATGGATTGGAATGGAATGGAACACAATGGAAGGAAATGGAAAGGAATGGAATGGAATGGAATGGAATGGAATGGAATGGAATGGAATGGAATGGAAACTTCTGCTTCATCCTGCCAGTTGGAATAGAATGGAATGGAATGGAATTAACCTTCTGCTTCATCCTGCCGTTTGGAATGGAACGAAATGGAATGGAACATTCTGCTTCATTTTGCCAGTTGTAATGGAATAGAATGCAATGGATTGGAATGGAATGGAATGGAATGAAATGGAATGGAATGGAACATTCTGCTTCATTCTGCCAGTTAGAATGGAATAGAATGCAATGGAATGGAATGGAAAAGAACTGGGATAGGAAAAACAGTTTGGGGAATATAATTAATAATGTTGTAAATATTCTGTGGAATCTCAAATGAACATAGGTATTGTTAGGGAGACCATTTCATGGATGGAGTATAGATTTGATCACTGCACTGTATTACTAAAGCGGAGGTGGTATACCTACTGTAATTTAATATACATAGGTAGTCACGGGATGTAGATTATACTGTGGAAGAGAGTCAGAGGAAGAGTAATAGATATATATGATATGGAGGGGAGTGGGGTGGTGTATTGGGGTGGGGAGTTGTCACTTTGAGGGGTAAAATGTATAACTATTGCACGGTGTTGTACACCTGAAACTAATTAAAAATAAAATAAAATTTTAAAAAAAGAATGGAATGGAAAGGAATGGAATGGAAGCTTCTGCTTCGTCCAACCAGTTGGAATAAAATGGAATGGAATGAAATGGAATGGAACCTTCTTCATCCTTCCAGTTGGAGTGGAATAGAAGGGAATGGAACCTTCTGCTTCATCCTGCCCGTTGGAATGGAATGGAATGGAATGGAACCTTCTGCTCCATCCTACCTGTTGGAATGGAATGGAATCAAATGGAATGGAATGCAATGGAATGGAATAGATTGAAAACTTCTGCTTCATCCTGACAGTTGGCATAGAATGGAACAGAATGGACGAGAATGAAACTTCTGCTTCAACCTGCCAGTTGGAATGGAATGGAATGGATTGGAACAAAATGCATCATCCTGCCAGTTGGAATGGAATGCAATGGAATGGACTGGAATGGAATGGAATGGGATGGAACCACCTGCTTCATTTCCCCAGATGGAATGGAATGGAATGGAATGGAGTGGAATGGAATGGAATGGAACGGAATGGAACATTCTGCTTCACCCTGCCAGTTGGAATGGAATGGAATGGAATGGAATGGATGGAATGGAAGCTTCTGCTTCATCCTGCCAGATAGCATGGAATGGAATTGAATTGAACATTCTGCTTCACCCTGCCAGTTTGAATGGAATGGAATGGAATGGGACCTTCTGCTTCACCCTGCCAGTTAGAATGGAATGGAATGGCACGGTATGGAATGGAATGGAATGGAATGCATAGAACCTGCTGCTTCATTCGGCCAGCTGGAATGGAATGGAATGGAATGCAGTGGAATGGAATGGAATGGAATGGAGTGGAATGGAATGGAATGGAATGGAATGGAATGGAATGGAATGGAATGGAATGGAATGGAATGGAATGGAATAGAACGAAATGGAACATTGTGATTCATCCTTCCAGTTGGAATGGAATGGAATGGAATGGAACCTTCTGCTTCATCCTGCCAGGTGGAATAGAGTGCAATGGAATGGAATGGAATGGAATGGAATGAAACCTACTGCTTAATCCTGCCAGATGGAAGGAATGGAATGGAATGGAACAGAATGGAACATTGTGATTCTTCCTTCCAGTTGGAATGGAATGGAATGGAATGGAACCTTTCCCTTCATCCTGCCAGTTGGAACGGAATGGATCAGAATAGAATGGAATGGAATGGAACACAATGCAATGGAATGCAACGGAATGGAATGGAATGGAATGAAATGGAATGGTATGGAATGGATGGAATGGAAGCTTCTGCTTCATCCTTCCAGTTGGTATGGAATGGAATGGAATGGAACATTCTGCTTCATCCTGCCAGTTGGAATGGAATGGAATGGAATGGAATGGGACCTTCTGCTTCATCCTGCCAGTTCGAATTGAATGGAATGGATTGGATAGAACCTTCTGCTTAATAATGCCAGTTGTAATGGAATGGAATGGAATGGAATGGAATGGAATGGAATGGAATGGAATGGAATGGAATGGAATGGTACCTTCTGCTTTATCCTGCCAGATGGAATGGAATGGAATGAAATGGAATGGAATGGATTGGAATGGATTGGAATGGAATGGAAAGGAATGGAATGGAACGGACTGGAATGGAATGGAATGGGATGGAACCACCTGCTTCATTTCCCCAGATGGAATGGAATGGAATGGAGTGGAATGGAATGGAATGGAACGGAATGGAACATTCTGCTTCACCCTGCCAGTTGGAATGGAATGGAATGGAATGGACGGAATGGAAGCTTCTGCTTCATCCTGCCAGATAGCATGGAATGGAATTGAATTGAACATTCTGCTTC